>CALSFV010000443.1:25000-139487 GCA_943737045.1 Parapristionchus giblindavisi
AAAGTCAGTTTGCGTTTACGTAGTATTATGGTAGATGGGTTACGGTAGCTGAAAATGGTCTAGAAAAATTTGTCTTGTCGATACACTCAAGAAAGTACCAAGCACGGAATTTTAATCACAAGTTTGAAAAATAAAGTCAGTTTGCGTTAACGTAGTACTACGGTAGATGGGTTACGGTAGCTGAAAATGGTCTAGAAAAATTTGTCTTGTCGATTTACCCAAGAAAGTACCAAGCATGGAATTATTATAGCGAGTTTGAAAAATAAAGTCAGTTTGCGTTAACGTAGTACTACGGTAGATGGGTTACGGTAGCTGATAATGTTCCAGAATAATTTGTCTTGCCGAGTTACACAAGGATGGAGCAAGCACGGAATTTTAATCGCAAGTTTGAAAAATATAGTCAGTTTGCGTTAACGTTGTGCTACGGTAGATGGGTTACGGTAGCAGAAAATGACCTAGAAAAATTTGTCTCGTCGAGTTGCACAAGGATGGAGCAAGCACGGAATTTATAACGCAAGTTTGAAAATTAAAGTCAGTTCACGATAACTAAATCGAGAGAGAGTTTGGGATTACGGTAACGCATTCACCAACATATAAACGGGTGATTTTCTCAGGATTTTGATAATTGACCCCGGTTTTTTAGTTGCGTAATCGCCTTATATCACAGTCGCGCACAAGTTATCAAAAAATGAGGATCCTAAGTGCCCAGTAAAGTAAAATGCTTATCTGTGTAAGTAAGTATGTAACTAGCGCGAACTACGTTCGCGCCTCAGAGAGTTTTGCGCATATTTATCTTAATCGTCATCTCAACTACGTTAGCCCAATGCTTCTTGGCAGTTTTGGTACGGTAGGGGTACGGTAGGTGGGTTACGGTAGTTGAAAATACTCGAGAAAAGTTTGTCTCGTCGATTTACCCAAATCGGACTAAGCACGGAATTTCGTTGAGATGGAGCTCCGCTCCATCTCAACTACGTTATCCAAATATTTCTTGGACGTTT
The DNA here is from genome assembly GCA_943737045.1 of Parapristionchus giblindavisi. Taxonomy (NCBI): domain Eukaryota; kingdom Metazoa; phylum Nematoda; class Chromadorea; order Rhabditida; family Diplogasteridae; genus Parapristionchus; species Parapristionchus giblindavisi. The sequence continues at coordinate 25,999 of CALSFV010000443.1, forward strand.
TAATCAAATTTGGTACGGTAGGGGTACGGTAGATGGGTTACGGTAGCTGAAAATGACCTAGAAAAATTTGTCTCGTCGAGTTGCACAAGGATGTACTAAGCACGGAATTTATATCGCAAGTTTGAAAAATAAAGTCAGTTTGCGTTAACGTAGTACTACGGTAGATGGGTTACTGTAGCTGCAAATGACCTAGAAAAATTTGTCTCGTCGAGTTGCACAAGGATGGAGCAAGCACGGAATTTATAACGCAAGTTTGAAAATTAAAGTCAGTTCACGATAACTAAATCGAGAGAGAGTTTGGGATTACGGTAACGCATTCACCAACATATAAACGGGTGATTTTCTCAGGATTTTGATAATTGACCCCGGTTTTTTAGTTGCGTAATCGCCTTATATCACAGTCGCGCACAAGTTATCAAAAAATGGGGATCCTAAGTGCCCAGTAAAGTAAAATGCTTATCTGTGTAAGTAAGTATGTAACTTTTCAGTAACTCATGGATGAACAATTATCAAGACCAAATATCATTCATCGCATAACTAGTTGAATTACATTATATTATGCAAAGAGACAATTAATTAAATACGATGACATCCCATTTTTGGTATGGTTTCTACTAGAGCTCTTCCTTGGTGGTTGATAGTAGGTGATGCATAAGGACCAACAATAGTTTCTTTCCTGCTTCTCTCATGACCTTTTCATCAAAATCAAACACTTATAAAAAAACTAATCTAAAACAAACTAATTATCTAATAAAGGAATCGATCTACGAGGTTCTCTGTTCATTTCTATCTTGAATTGATTCTCAATACTTGGAGATGCACATAGGAGCATGGTCATCCACAACCAAAACTCGATGATTCCGTAGATATGGTGTTGCAAGGAGATCATTAACAGGTCTAAACTCAGTCTCCTATAACATCTTAGAGCGTGCAATGAATTCGGCTCCATTATGTACTTATGGACCAACAAAAATGGTCGATCATAAAACAACAGATGGTTGATGATAGATGGGCAAGAAGCCACACTTTATGGACATCATATTCTTATGCGATGAGTCAAAATCTCAGACAAATCAATTGAGACTGATCTTTCTAGAAACAACTAGAAAGTATGAAACATAAATGAACGGGGTGGAGAGGGGCAATAAGAAGGGAATGAGAGATAATCGTATGGTGTCTCTCTCTCCTATGGGAGTTGATCCCGGCTGGCAATATGAACGGTCGAGATAAGAATCTCTCCCTCTCCCTCTCCCTCTAGAACCTCTCCCTCTCCCTCCCCTCTAGAATCTCTCCCTCTAGGACAGAGGGAGAGGAAGAGGGAGAGAATTATGAGCGTGAGTTGGGGTTATCTATGGGAAGGGGTTCGGGGGCTAATATCAATCAAGATTGAACTAGTAGTTAGAGGAGATTAAGAAGTGAAAGGGATATGCTGAACAATAGGGGTGAAAGTAAAATTGAGAGAGAGGAGGAAGAGGGAGGGAGAAGGAGAGGCAGGGAGAAAGAGAGGGAGAGGTAGAGGGAGAAGGAGAGGTAGAGACAGAGGTAGAGGGATAGGAATAAAGACTGATGTCGCTAATAGGATCTCTGAAAGTCTATTCAACAATTCAACTCACTGGCGACAGTAAATGATTCTTCGTCCCTCAAATCTTTTTCATTCCATACAACCCTTCTTAGTCTCTCCCTCTCCCTTCCCATTTTTACCTCTCCCTCTACCTCTTTCTCTCCCTCTCCCTCTCACTATGCCTGTATCAGCCTATTAGGTCGTGGAATCTGGTCTGCAGTCTCGGCAACAATACGAGCAACATTGTGTATAGGAAGTGTGAATGGGAGTCGAGTGGTAGGGACAAAATGAATAAGAAGTACCGGAAATTATGGATTAATAGAGACATGTTATTGAAATGGGTGAGAACAAGATGAGGATCATGATGAAGAGAAGAGTTATTATTATGAATTATTTTAATTTAAATTGCAAAAGGATCAGATTTACGAGTGATATCAACGACTAATCGAACTTATTGGAAATGTTAAGAGCGAAGTTTTGAAAATTAAAATGGATAAACGAAATTAGAGGTAACAATAAATGTACTAGTAAGGAATAGTGAATGCTTGGAAAATGATCAATTTTGTATGAGACAATGGGTAATTTCAGATCATTCGAAGGCATATTCAACGGTAAAGCATGTGGATTTAAGAGTTCGCAATTTCCCCGGGAAAGTTCGATACGACGCGATCTACGAAACACGATAGTTCCGAAAGAGCGATTTGAGGAGAGATGATCAAAGAAACATTGCAAGTTCCTTGTAGTGATCGGAGTGAGAAGGAACAGTCTTTATGGTCATAGTAACTGTGGAGATAGACATGAATTCAAGCGAATGTACTTGAAAGAGAAATGAAAAAGTTAATAAGAACAAAAAAATAAGTGACATTGTTATGATTGATGAAGGAACAAAAGAAGAATAATGATCATTGCTCGAGGGTTCAGTGGAATGAGAAATGAAGAAGAAGAAGATGAACACTCAGACGATTCATACTACTTTATTTCCTAAGACCTTGTATCTCTCCCTCTCCCTCTCCCTCTCTCCCTCTCCCTCTACCTCTCCCTCCCCCACCTTTCTCTTACAAATTGTCGAGAGAATGAATACGGAGGGATAGACTTTAAGAACTGGACTGACAGGGCCCTTTCTGACCTCTCAAGATGAAGAAGAAAGAGAAGAGGATTGTATCCTCCCCTTCAAGCCATACCTCAGGATATCCATACGTCTCTCCCTCTCCCTTTAACTTGAGGCAGAGGTAGAGGGAGAGGGGAGAGGGAGAGGGAGAGATGGGGTAGAGGGAGAGGGAGAGGTTCTCAAACATTCCGTAATTGCAGCTCAGAGTCACAGTGAAAGAAAGGAATGTTTTGATGAGTATGAGCCTTTATGGGTATTCAATGCACAAAGAGAACTAGTAGTAATGGATTTAGAGGATATGAAGATACTTATTATTATTATTGTTATTCTAATTATTAGTGTTCCTCGAGATTGGGCTTGTAATGTGCCAACGTATTGAGAACGAGACATGGTATCTTTCGGACAAATTCCATGCAGTTATATTTTGTTTTACACACACGATGAGTATGAAAATGATTGCGATGGTCATTCTTCATGTATCAGTTTCATCTCAAAAAAATAAGAAAGATACAAAGGAAAAGACTGAAAAACGGGTTGTGCTAGAAATTTAAAAAAAAAACCAAATGATGAAAAACGATCCAGTATTATCTTAGACAAGTAATATGAACGTAAGATTATGCTATACACAATCATGAATGTGATGACAAGGTCGGTCCCATCAATCTTCTGACTATAGCATAAGAAAAAGATCAGTAATGATTGAGAACCAGGGCCTAAAGACCCTTTTTCATCACCAAAAGTACTACTACTACACCACTTCTCGCAAAGGATCAGATAATTAGTCGACCACAGATATCTACTATTTCCTATTACTCTCTCCAAATTGCAATACGATTCCTCTATACCTAATGTTTTGATTGGATTTTCCGACCTCGGGAAAGCTAAATTATCCAATTATACGAGCATTTCAAATCAAATTGAGAGCGAGTAAAATCGGCAAAAGAACTTGCCAACTGCAGGAATCGAACCTGCGACCTTCGCTTTACGAGAGCGACGCTCTGCCCCTAAGCCAAGCTGGCACGCTATTGGTTGTCAAGGGAAGTTCTCTTGATGGCGCGTAATCATGGAGAGATTGAATCTTCTCTGTTTGTTTAGATGAAGCTACTGTACACGACAATATTATATTATATTTTATATTTGCAAGAATATTTCCAGCGAGGACCGAGGAAACTTGGCATGCCTCTTACATCACACACATGAACTATTGTATGGTACAAGGACCTGCAGTAGAAGTCGTAATTATTAAAAATCGAAAATTTCGCAATATTTGTTTTTATCTTCGAGAACTCGAGTTCAACTACAGGTGATTGTACCACACAATATTGCATGTTTATATTATGTATTATGATTTATTGGGTACTTACTATCAATCACTTTTATCATTTTTGAAATAATTGTCAGTGAAAAATAATAAACAAACTAACTGACAAACAGCCAATCATCGCTTCGATTCTAACAAACTTATAAGTAATAAATTAACATCCTTCATAGTTTTGCATAAACGACCAAATTCCGATCTAATTTCACATTTTCAGAAGATCTGATTTCGTACCAAACTTTTCACTTGAATTCACATCAGACTGTCTGTCCCAAAGATGTGAAGTTGCTATGAATATGATTTTAAGCTTGACAGACTTATGAAACGGATGATGTAACTATTGGATACGCGTCGATTGTCTCCACCCCACTCATCCAAAAGAGCTCTTTACCCTTCTTCAATATATCAGATTGTATACTTATATTATACACCTCTATATTATATTATATACCTATATTATATATGATGTACTATTATATACCAATATTATATTCCTATTATATACCTCTTTATGAATACGGTAAGGAAAATATTATTCCGTGTTTCTTTGTTTATCCACCATTGTTTAAGGTTATAATGCCCTCAGTTCAATATTGTTATGAAGAAGAAACCGATAAAGAAGTTAGAGAAGTCATTACTATAACATTGAACACAATCTTCAAAGATTGTAAGCAGTTATGTTCAGAGAAGGTATGGTGCATGAACGTGAAGGCATAATCCTTACCCTTTCAAATGTTTTGACATTTCATAATCGGCATTTCGTCGGAATGCCGTGCATTTGTTCATTCCAATGAGAAAGCAAAACGTGGACTGCTGGGAAAACCATACCCGGAAATGTGCACAAAGAAGACATATGTATATATCAAAAGTGAATGCACATCTTCTACAACAACTACCGCCGCAAAACTAACTTCGACCACTACGTTACCACCAAGTACGTATTATTGCTTTACTTACGAAATGTTTCTTTGAACACTAGTCAGTACTAAAAAGTGAGTTTTCACTGTGAGCGTTCGTTCTGTACAACGATACCGAGTTTATGTAAATATAATTACTCTTCATCGTATAATCTTATTCAGTGGCAGCCTAAAGATATAATAATGTTTCATTCAGGCTGCAAGAGTTTGCCCGTCGTTAGAAACAACAACCGATTGCCCAACTGGATACAAGTGCAATATTGCATCAATAAATTCAACGAGATCATCATTTTTTTCCTCACCAATGTTTTGTACTTGATAAAGGATGTTGTTGTTGTTAAAGGAGAGTTGCACAGTGAAAACAATTTGGAGAGTGCTGCATCCAAAGCGCAAAAAAATAATTCGGATACAGTAATGGCGCACTAAAAAATAGTGGAAAACGGAAAATGGCGACTTTCCAGGGTCTAAAAATGTACACTGGAAAACCGAAAATGGAAACTCGAAATATGAATTCGCGGGTGCGAAAAAATGCGGCAATTCAAATTCTGAACCAAAATTTCATTTTTCCGCCTTTAGAAGTATTGGAACTTGAATTCCTACTTAACATCCTTCTTAAAACCGCAGAAAATCGCATTTAGAAGGTCAGAATTTGAATTCCCGCACCTTTTTACGCGCCCGCGAATTCAAATTTTCGATTTTCCAGTGTACTTTTTTAGACCCTGGAAAGTCGCCATTTTCCGTTTTCCACTATTTTTTAGTGCGCCATAATGCGTGCCTACCGCACGTTAGTTCAAAATGCGAGAGAGATTGGAATAGCGGGGCAAAGGAGATGCTGAGGCGAGTTTTGCCATAATTGTGGTGCGCTGTTTGGTGTGTTTTCACAATCTCGCGGAGGAGTGTGTGACCGAGAGAATCAATTGATGCCATCTCGCACGCACACCCTCTCTAATGCAGCCCACCAAACCCGCCTGGCATCCGCCTCGCGCTTTCTATAAGGTGGAGAACGTGATTCGCCCTACCTTCATTGTTGCCCCGCTATTACAGAGGCTGAACTAACGTGACCGCAACCTTTTACATTAATTTCATGGACCATCAGGAATTTTGACTTGGAATCTGAAAGACAAAATTTACGAGGTACGAACATAGTATTGTTCAAAAATCATCTAGCAGTAAATAATTGACGACAATATCCTGAACCAAGAACGTGGATCTTAGAATCCACACCGTGGAATGTTCACGTCAAGGATCATTATCGCAATTTACGCCATTGTTGATCATTATTAGCGCGGACAGAAATATGGCCGGTCAGATAAAAATGACTAATGTGGTGATAAATTCTTGTAAATGGAATTGGAAATTGTAAAAAGGGTGTTAATTTTGTCCACCTGTAAATAGCATTGTAAAAAGCAAATATCAAAAAAATGAAAAACTCGAACATTCTTGTAGAAAGCAAATATCTCCGCTCTTTGTAGAGATAAAGACTTGAAACTTCGTTTATAAGTTTTTTTCGTGGTTTCCAACCCAAAAACCAAGTTTCAAGTCTTTAACTAGTCAGAGAACCGAGATATTTGCTTTTTACAATGCAATTTACAAGTGGACAAAAATAACACCCTTTTTGCAATTTCCAATTCCATTTACAAGAAAATAACACCACATAAAGAAAATCTTCATTAAAAAAATGTATTTTAACTTTTTCCCGCACAAGGCTGGTGTGCCTTCAATTTACTAAAATCGTAACGGAAAGGATAATGGGCTGCACGAGCCGTATAATAATGAACCCATCAAAGCACTACAATGAAACATGGGAGAGCTGCATGTATAACTAATTTGCTAGATGTCGAGATCATCATCGTGATGCCGCAGGTTCAATAATATACGTGCCCAAACATATGTTGATACCCCGCAATTAGAGAGGCTGAGCAAAAGGGGATACGACTTCAAAACAGAGTTCAACCGCCTTCAAATTTATCGATTTCCCCAAAAAAATTGAAGTGCATCTATGCCTATAAGCATTTGGCATTTTTATCAATGGTTTTCTAATCAGAATTTGATTCAAATTTTATATCGATGGAACTATTCAGTGGAGAATTGACTTGAAAGTTTTTAGCCAATCCATTTGTTCGATTACTCATTTTAAGCAATATTTTAATTTATTTGATAAATAACTCAAACTTACTTATAAGGAGGTTATTCAACCACCCCCATAGAGTAAGGGGGAGGATGAATGATATATATTATCCGATGAGGGTATGAAGGAGGAGTAGCAGAGCTCAACCCTGCTACTCCCAATATTCAACTACCCCCATAGAATAAGGGGGTAGATGAATGGGATATATTATCCGATGAGGGTATGAAGGAGGAGTAGCAGAGCTCAACCCTGCTACTCCCAATATTCAACTACCCCCATAGAATAAGGGGGTAGATGAATGGGATATATTATCCGATGAGGGTATGAAGGAGGAGTAGCAGAGCTCAACCCTGCTACTCCCAATATTCAACTACCCCCATAGAATAAGGGGGTAGATGAATGGGATATATTATCCGATGAGGGTATGAAGGAGGAGTAGCAGAGCTCAACCCTGCTACTCCCAATATTCAACTACCCCCATAGAATAAGGGGGTAGATGAATGGGATATATTATCCGATGAGGGTATGAAGGAGGAGTAGCAGAGCTCAACCCTGCTACTCCCAATATTCAACTACCCCCCATAGAATAAGGGGGTAGATGAACGGGATATATTATCCGATGAGGGTATGAAGGAGGAGTAGCAGAGCTCAACCCTGCTACTCCCAATATTCAACTACCCCCCATAGAATAAGGGGGTAGATGAACGGGATATATTATCCGATGAGGGTATGAAGGAGGAGTAGCAGAGCTCAACCCTGCTACTCCCAATATTCAACTACCCCCATAGAATAAGGGGGTAGATGAATGGGATATATTATCCGATGAGGGTATGAAGGAGGAGTAGCAGAGCTCAACCCTGCTACTCCCAATATTCAACTACCCCCATAGAATAAGGGGGTAGATGAATGGGATATATTATCCGATGAGGGTATGAAGGAGGAGTAGCAGAGCTCAACCCTGCTACTCCCAATATTCAACTACCCCCCATAGAATAAGGGGGTAGATGAACGGGATATATTATCCGATGAGGGTATGAAGGAGGAGTAGCAGAGCTCAACCCTGCTACTCCCAATATTCAACTACCCCCATAGAATAAGGGGGTAGATGAATGGGATATATTATCCGATGAGGGTATGAAGGAGGAGTAGCAGAGCTCAACCCTGCTACTCCCAATATTCAACTACCCCCATAGAATAAGGGGGTAGATGAATGGGATATATTATCCGATGAGGGTATGAAGGAGGAGTAGCAGAGCTCAACCCTGCTACTCCCAATATTCAACTACCCCCATAGAATAAGGGGGTAGATGAATGGGATATATTATCCGATGAGGGTATGAAGGAGGAGTAGCAGAGCTCAACCCTGCTACTCCCAATATTCAACTACCCCCCATAGAATAAGGGGGTAGATGAACGGGATATATTATCCGATGAGGGTATGAAGGAGGAGTAGCAGAGCTCAACCCTGCTACTCCCAATATTCAACTACCCCCATAGAATAAGGGGGTAGATGAATGGGATATATTATCCGATGAGGGTATGAAGGAGGAGTAGCAGAGCTCAACCCTGCTACTCCCAATATTCAACTACCCCCCATAGAATAAGGGGGTAGATGAACGGGATATATTATCCGATGAGGGTATGAAGGAGGAGTAGCAGAGCTCAACCCTGCTACTCCCAATATTCAACTACCCCCATAGAATAAGGGGGTAGATGAATGGGATATATTATCCGATGAGGGTATGAAGGAGGAGTAGCAGAGCTCAACCCTGCTACTCCCAATATTCAACTACCCCCATAGAATAAGGGGGTAGATGAATGGGATATATTATCCGATGAGGGTATGAAGGAGGAGTAGCAGAGCTCAACCCTGCTACTCCCAATATTCAACTACCCCCCATAGAATAAGGGGGTAGATGAACGGGATATATTATCCGATGAGGGTATGAAGGAGGAGTAGCAGAGCTCAACCCTGCTACTCCCAATATTCAACTACCCCCATAGAATAAGGGGGTAGATGAATGGGATATATTATCCGATGAGGGTATGAAGGAGGAGTAGCAGAGCTCAACCCTGCTACTCCCAATATTCAACTACCCCCATAGAATAAGGGGGTAGATGAATGGGATATATTATCCGATGAGGGTATGAAGGAGGAGTAGCAGAGCTCAACCCTGCTACTCCCAATATTCAACTACCCCCATAGAATAAGGGGGTAGATGAATGGGATATATTATCCGATGAGGGTATGAAGGAGGAGTAGCAGAGCTCAACCCTGCTACTCCCAATATTCAACTACCCCCCATAGAATAAGGGGGTAGATGAACGGGATATATTATCCGATGAGGGTATGAAGGAGGAGTAGCAGAGCTCAACCCTGCTACTCCCAATATTCAACTACCCCCATAGAATAAGGGGGTAGATGAATGGGATATATTATCCGATGAGGGTATGAAGGAGGAGTAGCAGAGCTCAACCCTGCTACTCCCAATATTCAACTACCCCCATAGAATAAGGGGGTAGATGAACGGGATATATTATCCGATGAGGGTATGAAGGAGGAGTAGCAGAGCTAAACCCTGCTACTCCCAATATTCAACTACCCCCATAGAATAAGGGGGTAGATGAACGGGATATATTATCCGATGAGGGTATGAAGGAGGAGTAGCAGAGCTAAACCCTGCTACTCCCAATATTCAACTACCCCCATAGAATAAGGGGGTAGATGAACGGGATATATTATCCGATGAGGGTATGAAGGAGGAGTAGCAGAGCTCAACCCTGCTACTCCCAATATTCAACTACCCCCATAGAATAAGGGGGTAGATGAATGGGATATATTATCCGATGAGGGTATGAAGGAGGAGTAGCAGAGCTCAACCCTGCTACTCCCAATATTCAACTACCCCCCATAGAATAAGGAGGTAGATGAATTGGATATATTATCCGATGAGGGTATGAAGGAGGAGTAGCAGAGCTCAAGCCTGCTACTCCCAATATTCAACTACCCCCATAGAATAAGGAGGTAGATGAATTGGATATATTATCCGATGAGGGTATGAAGGAGGAGTAGCAGAGCTCAAGCCTGCTACTCCCAATATTCAACTACCCCCATAGAATAAGGGGGTAGATGAATGGGATATATTATCCGATGAGGGTAAGAAGGAGGAGTAGCAGAGCTCAACCCTGCTACTCCCATTATTCAACTACCCCCATAGAATAAGGGGTTAGATGAATGGGATATATTATCCGATGCTTGTATGAAGGAGGCCCTGCTACTCCCAATATTCAGCTACCTCTATAGAATAAGGGGGTAGATGAATGGGATATATTATCCGATGAGGGTATGAAGGAGGAGTAGCAGAGCTCAACCCTGCTACTCCCAATATTCAACTACCCCCATAGAATAAGGGGGTAGATGAATGGGATATATTATCCGATGAGGGTATGAAGGAGGAGTAGCAGAGATCAACCCTGCTACTCCCAATATTCAACTACCCCCATAGAATAAGGAGTAGCAGAGATCAACCCTGCTACTCCCAATATTCAACTACCCCCATAGAATAAGGGGGTAGATGAATGGGATATATTATCCGATGAGGGTATGAAGGAGGAGTAGCAGAGCTCAACCCTGCTACTCCCAATATTCAACTACCCCCATAGAATAAAGGGGTAGATGAATGGGATATATTATCCGATGAGGGTATGAAGGGGGAGTAGCAGAGCTCAACCCTGCTACTCCCAATATTCAACTACCCCCATAGAATAAGGGGGTAGATGAATGGGATATATTATCCGATGAGGGTATGAAGGAGGAGTAGCAGAGCTCAACCCTGCTACTCCCAATATTCAACTACCCCCATAGAATAAGGGGGTAGATGAATGGGATATATTATCCGATGAGGGTATGAAGGAGGAGTAGCAGAGCTCAACCCTGCTACTCCCAATATTCAACTACCCCCCATAGAATAAGGGGGTAGATGAACGGGATATATTATCCGATGAGGGTATGAAGGAGGAGTAGCAGAGCTCAACCCTGCTACTCCCAATATTCAACTACCCCCATAGAATAAGGGGGTAGATGAATGGGATATATTATCCGATGAGGGTATGAAGGAGGAGTAGCAGAGCTCAACCCTGCTACTCCCAATATTCAACTACCCCCCATAGAATAAGGGGGTAGATGAACGGGATATATTATCCGATGAGGGTATGAAGGAGGAGTAGCAGAGCTCAACCCTGCTACTCCCAATATTCAACTACCCCCATAGAATAAGGGGGTAGATGAATGGGATATATTATCCGATGAGGGTATGAAGGAGGAGTAGCAGAGCTCAACCCTGCTACTCCCAATATTCAACTACCCCCCATAGAATAAGGGGGTAGATGAACGGGATATATTATCCGATGAGGGTATGAAGGAGGAGTAGCAGAGCTCAACCCTGCTACTCCCAATATTCAACTACCCCCATAGAATAAGGGGGTAGATGAATGGGATATATTATCCGATGAGGGTATGAAGGAGGAGTAGCAGAGCTCAACCCTGCTACTCCCAATATTCAACTACCCCCATAGAATAAGGGGGTAGATGAATGGGATATATTATCCGATGAGGGTATGAAGGAGGAGTAGCAGAGCTCAACCCTGCTACTCCCAATATTCAACTACCCCCATAGAATAAGGGGGTAGATGAATGGGATATATTATCCGATGAGGGTATGAAGGAGGAGTAGCAGAGCTCAACCCTGCTACTCCCAATATTCAACTACCCCCCATAGAATAAGGGGGTAGATGAACGGGATATATTATCCGATGAGGGTATGAAGGAGGAGTAGCAGAGCTCAACCCTGCTACTCCCAATATTCAACTACCCCCATAGAATAAGGGGGTAGATGAATGGGATATATTATCCGATGAGGGTATGAAGGAGGAGTAGCAGAGCTCAACCCTGCTACTCCCAATATTCAACTACCCCCATAGAATAAGGGGGTAGATGAATGGGATATATTATCCGATGAGGGTATGAAGGAGGAGTAGCAGAGCTCAACCCTGCTACTCCCAATATTCAACTACCCCCATAGAATAAGGGGGTAGATGAATGGGATATATTATCCGATGAGGGTATGAAGGAGGAGTAGCAGAGCTCAACCCTGCTACTCCCAATATTCAACTACCCCCCATAGAATAAGGGGGTAGATGAACGGGATATATTATCCGATGAGGGTATGAAGGAGGAGTAGCAGAGCTCAACCCTGCTACTCCCAATATTCAACTACCCCCATAGAATAAGGGGGTAGATGAATGGGATATATTATCCGATGAGGGTATGAAGGAGGAGTAGCAGAGCTCAACCCTGCTACTCCCAATATTCAACTACCCCCATAGAATAAGGGGGTAGATGAACGGGATATATTATCCGATGAGGGTATGAAGGAGGAGTAGCAGAGCTAAACCCTGCTACTCCCAATATTCAACTACCCCCATAGAATAAGGGGGTAGATGAACGGGATATATTATCCGATGAGGGTATGAAGGAGGAGTAGCAGAGCTAAACCCTGCTACTCCCAATATTCAACTACCCCCATAGAATAAGGGGGTAGATGAACGGGATATATTATCCGATGAGGGTATGAAGGAGGAGTAGCAGAGCTCAACCCTGCTACTCCCAATATTCAACTACCCCCATAGAATAAGGGGGTAGATGAATGGGATATATTATCCGATGAGGGTATGAAGGAGGAGTAGCAGAGCTCAACCCTGCTACTCCCAATATTCAACTACCCCCCATAGAATAAGGAGGTAGATGAATTGGATATATTATCCGATGAGGGTATGAAGGAGGAGTAGCAGAGCTCAAGCCTGCTACTCCCAATATTCAACTACCCCCATAGAATAAGGGGGTAGATGAATGGGATATATTATCCGATGAGGGTAAGAAGGAGGAGTAGCAGAGCTCAACCCTGCTACTCCCATTATTCAACTACCCCCATAGAATAAGGGGTTAGATGAATGGGATATATTATCCGATGCTTGTATGAAGGAGGCCCTGCTACTCCCAATATTCAGCTACCTCTATAGAATAAGGGGGTAGATGAATGGGATATATTATCCGATGAGGGTATGAAGGAGGAGTAGCAGAGCTCAACCCTGCTACTCCCAATATTCAACTACCCCCATAGAATAAGGGGGTAGATGAATGGGATATATTATCCGATGAGGGTATGAAGGAGGAGTAGCAGAGATCAACCCTGCTACTCCCAATATTCAACTACCCCCATAGAATAAGGGGGTAGATGAATGGGATATATTATCCGATGAGGGTATGAAGGAGGAGTAGCAGAGCTCAACCCTGCTACTCCCAATATTCAACTACCCCCATAGAATAAAGGGGTAGATGAATGGGATATATTATCCGATGAGGGTATGAAGGGGGAGTAGCAGAGCTCAACCCTGCTACTCCCAATATTCAACTACCCCCATAGAATAAGGGGGTAGATGAATGGGATATATTATCCGATGAGGGTATGAAGGAGGAGTAGCAGAGCTCAACCCTGCTACTCCCAATATTCAACTACCCCCATAGAATAAGGGGGTAGATGAATGGGATATATTATCCGATGAGGGTATGAAGGAGGAGTAGCAGAGCTCAACCCTGCTACTCCCAATATTCAACTACCCCCCATAGAATAAGGGGGTAGATGAACGGGATATATTATCCGATGAGGGTATGAAGGAGGAGTAGCAGAGCTCAACCCTGCTACTCCCAATATTCAACTACCCCCATAGAATAAGGGGGTAGATGAATGGGATATATTATCCGATGAGGGTATGAAGGAGGAGTAGCAGAGCTCAACCCTGCTACTCCCAATATTCAACTACCCCCATAGAATAAGGGGGTAGATGAACGGGATATATTATCCGATGAGGGTATGAAGGAGGAGTAGCAGAGCTCAACCCTGCTACTCCCAATATTCAACTACCCCCATAGAATAAGGGGGTAGATGAACGGGATATATTATCCGATGAGGGTATGAAGGAGGAGTAGCAGAGCTAAACCCTGCTACAGAGCTAAACCCTGCTACTCCCAATATTCAACTACCCCCATAGAATAAGGGGGTAGATGAACGGGATATATTATCCGATGAGGGTATGAAGGAGGAGTAGCAGAGCTAAACCCTGCTACTCCCAATATTCAACTACCCCCATAGAATAAGGGGGTAGATGAACGGGATATATTATCCGATGAGGGTATGAAGGAGGAGTAGCAGAGCTCAACCCTGCTACTCCCAATATTCAACTACCCCCATAGAATAAGGGGGTAGATGAATGGGATATATTATCCGATGAGGGTATGAAGGAGGAGTAGCAGAGCTCAACCCTGCTACTCCCAATATTCAACTACCCCCCATAGAATAAGGAGGTAGATGAATTGGATATATTATCCGATGAGGGTATGAAGGAGGAGTAGCAGAGCTCAAGCCTGCTACTCCCAATATTCAACTACCCCCATAGAATAAGGGGGTAGATGAATGGGATATATTATCCGATGAGGGTAAGAAGGAGGAGTAGCAGAGCTCAACCCTGCTACTCCCATTATTCAACTACCCCCATAGAATAAGGGGTTAGATGAATGGGATATATTATCCGATGCTTGTATGAAGGAGGCCCTGCTACTCCCAATATTCAGCTACCTCTATAGAATAAGGGGGTAGATGAATGGGATATATTATCCGATGAGGGTATGAAGGAGGAGTAGCAGAGCTCAACCCTGCTACTCCCAATATTCAACTACCCCCATAGAATAAGGGGGTAGATGAATGGGATATATTATCCGATGAGGGTATGAAGGAGGAGTAGCAGAGATCAACCCTGCTACTCCCAATATTCAACTACCCCCATAGAATAAGGGGGTAGATGGATGGGATATATTATCCGATGAGGGTATGAAGGAGGAGTAGCAGAGCTCAACCCTGCTACTCCCAATATTCAACTACCCCCATAGAATAAAGGGGTAGATGAATGGGATATATTATCCGATGAGGGTATGAAGGGGGAGTAGCAGAGCTCAACCCTGCTACTCCCAATATTCAACTACCCCCATAGAATAAGGGGGTAGATGAATGGGATATATTATCCGATGAGGGTATGAAGGAGGAGTAGCAGAGCTCAACCCTGCTACTCCCAATATTCAACTACCCCCCATAGAATAAGGGGGTAGATGAACAGGATATATTATCCGATGAGGGTATGAAGGAGGAGTAGCAGAGCTCAACCCTGCTACTCCCAATATTCAACTACCCCCATAGAATAAGGGGGTAGATGAATGGGATATATTATCCGATGAGGGTATGAAGGAGGAGTAGCAGAGCTCAACCCTGCTACTCCCAATATTCAACTACCCCCATAGAATAAGGGGGTAGATGAACGGGATATATTATCCGATGAGGGTATGAAAGAGGAGTAGCAGAGCTAAACCCTGCTACTCCCAATATTCAACTACCCCCATAGAATAAGGGGGTAGATGAACGGGATATATTATCCGATGAGGGTATGAAGGAGGAGTAGCAGAGCTAAACCCTGCTACTCCCAATATTCAACTACCCCCATAGAATAAGGGGGTAGATGAACGGGATATATTATCCGATGAGGGTATGAAGGAGGAGTAGCAGAGCTCAACCCTGCTACTCCCAATATTCAACTACCCCCATAGAATAAGGGGGTAGATGAATGGGATATATTATCCGATGAGGGTAAGAAGGAGGAGTAGCAGAGCTCAACCCTGCTACTCCCATTATTCAACTACCCCCATAGAATAAGGAGGTAGATGAATTGGATATATTATCCGATGAGGGTATGAAGGAGGAGTAGCAGAGCTCAACCCTGCTACTCCCAATATTCAACTACCCCCATAGAATAAGGGGGTAGATGAATGGGATATATTATCCGATGAGGGTAAGAAGGAGGAGTAGCAGAGCTCAACCCTGCTACTCCCATTATTCAACTACCCCCATAGAATAAGGGGTTAGATGAATGGGATATATTATCCGATGCTTGTATGAAGGAGGCCCTGCTACTCCCAATATTCAGCTACCCCTATAGAATAAGGGGGTAGATGAATGGGATATATTATCCGATGAGGGTAAGAAGGAGGAGTAGCAGAGCTCAACCCTGCTACTCCCATTATTCAACTACCCCCATAGAATAAGAGAGTAGATGAATGGGATATATTATCCGATGAGGGTAAGAAGGAGGAGTAGCAGAGCTCAACCCTGCTACTCCCAATATTCAACTACCCCCATCGAATAAGGGGGTAGATGAATGGGATTTATCATCCGATGAGGGTATGAAGGAGGAGTAGCAGGGCTCAACCCTGCTACTCCCAATATTCAACTACCCCCATAGAATAGGGGGGTAGATGAATAGGATATATTATCCGATGCTTGTATGAAGGAGTAGCAGAGCTTAGCCCTGCTACTCCCATTATTCAACTACCCCCATAGAATAAGGGGGTAGATGAATGGGATATATTATCCGATGCTTGTATGAAGGAGGAGTAGCAGAGCTCAACCCTGCTACTCCCAATATTCAACTACCCCCATAGAATAAGGGGGTAGATGAATGGGATATATTATCCGATGGGGTTATGAAAGAGGAGTAGCAGAGCTCAACCCTGCTACTCCCAATATTCAACTACCACCATAGAATAAGGGGGTAGATGAATGGGATTTATCATCCGATGAGGGTATGAAGGAGGAGTAGCAGGGCTCAACCCTGCTACTCCCAATATTCAACTACCCCCATTGAATAAGGGGGTAGATGAATTGGATATATTATCCGATGAGGGTATGAAGGAGGAGTAGCAGAGCTCAACCCTGCTACTCCCAATATTCAACTACCCCCATAGAATAAAGGGGTAGATGAATTGGATATATTATCCGATGAGGGTATGAAGGAGGAGTAGCAGAGCTCAACCCTGCTACTCCCAATATTCAACTACCCCCATAGAATAAGGGGGTAGATGAATTGGATATATTATCCGATGAGGGTATGAAGGAGGAGTAGCAGAGCTCAACCCTGCTACTCCCAATATTCAACTACCCCCATAGAATAAGGGGGTAGATGAATTGGATATATTATCCGATGATGGTAAGAAGGAGGAGTAGCAGAGCTCAACCCTGCTACTCCCAATATTCAACTACCCCCATAGAATAAGGGGGTAGATGAATTGGATATATTATCCGATGAGGGTATGAAGGAGGAGTAGCAGAGCTCAACCCTGCTACTCCCAATATTCAACTACCCCCATAGAATAAGGGGGTAGATGAATGGGATATATTATCCGATGGGGTTATGAAAGAGGAGTAGCAGAGCTCAACCCTGCTACTCCCAATATTCAACTACCCCCATAGAATAAGGGGGTAGATGAATGGGATTTATCATCCGATGAGGGTATGAAGGAGGAGTAGCAGGGCTCAACCCTGCTACTCCCAATATTCAACTACCCCCATTGAATAAGGGGGTAGATGAATTGGATATATTATCCGATGAGGGTATGAAGGAGGAGTAGCAGAGCTCAACCCTGCTACTCCCAATATTCAACTACCCCCATAGAATAAAGGGGTAGATGAATTGGATATATTATCCGATGAGGGTATGAAGGAGGAGTAGCAGAGCTCAACCCTGCTACTCCCAATATTCAACTACCCCCATAGAATAAGGGGGTAGATGAATTGGATATATTATCCGATGATGGTAAGAAGGAGGAGTAGCAGAGCTCAACCCTGCTACTCCCAATATTCAACTACCCCCATAGAATAAGGGGGTAGATGAATTGGATATATTATCCGATGAGGGTATGAAGGAGGAGTAGCAGAGCTCAACCCTGCTACTCCCAATATTCAACTACCATAGAATAAGGGGGTAGATGAATTGGATATATTATCCGATGAGGGTATGAAGGAGGAGTAGCAGAGCTCAACCCTGCTACTCCCAATATTCAACTATAGGGGGTAGATGAATTGGATATATTATCCGATGAGGGTATGAAGGAGGAGTAGCAGAGCTCAACCCTGCTACTCCCAATATTCAACTACCCCCATAGAATAAGGGGGTAGATGAATTGGATATATTATCCGATGAGGGTATGAAGGAGGAGTAGCAGAGCTCAACCCTGCTACTCCCAATATTCAACTACCCCACATAGAATAAGGAGGTAGATGAATTGGATATATTATCCGATGAGGGTATGAAGGAGGAGTAGCAGAGCTCAAGCCTGCTACTCCCAATATTCAACTACCCCCATAGAATAAGGGGGTAGATGAACGGGATATATTATCCGATGAGGGTATGAAGGAGGAGTAGCAGAGCTCAACCCTGCTACTCCCATTATTCAACTACCCCCATAGAATAAGGGGGTAGATGAATGGGATATATTATCCGATGAGGGTAAGAAGGAGGAGTAGCAGAGCTCAACAATGCTACTCCCATTATTCAACTACCCCCATAGAATAAGGGGGTAGATGAATGGGATATATTATCCGATGCTTGTATGAAGGAGGCCCTGCTACTCCCAATATTCAGCTACCCCTATAGAATAAGGGGGTAGATGAATGGGATATATTATCCGATGAGGGTATGAAGGAGGAGTAGCAGAGCTCAACCCTGCTACTCCCAATATTCAACTACCCCATAGAATAAGAGAGTAGATGAATGGGATATATTATCCGATGGGGTTATGAACGAGGAGTAGCAGAGCTCAACCCTGCTACTCGCAATATTCAACTACCCCCATAGAATAAGGGGGTAGATGAATGGGATATATTATCCGATGAGGGTAAGAAGGAGGAGTAGCAGAGCTCAACCCTGCTACTCCCAATATTCAACTACCCCCATAGAATAAGGGGGTAGATGAATGGGATTTATCATCCGATGAGGGTATGAAGGAGGAGTAGCAGGGCTCAACCCTGCTACTCCCAATATTCAACTACCCCCATAGAATAGGGGGGTAGATGAATAGGATATATTATCCGATGCTTGTATGAAGGAGTAGCAGAGCTTAGCCCTGCTACTCCCATTATTCAACTACCCCCATAGAATAAGGGGGTAGATGAATGGGATATATTATCCGATGCTTGTATGAAGGAGGAGTAGCAGAGCTCAACCCTGCTACTCCCAATATTCAACTACCCCCATAGAATAAGGGGGTAGATGAATGGGATATATTATCCGATGGGGTTATGAACGAGGAGTAGCAGAGCTCAACCCTGCTACTCGCAATATTCAACTACCCCCATAGAATAAGGGGGTAGATGAATGGGATATATTATCCGATGAGGGTAAGAAGGAGGAGTAGCAGAGCTCAACCCTGCTACTCCCAATATTCAACTACCCCCATAGAATAAGGGGGTAGATGAATGGGATTTATCATCCGATGAGGGTATGAAGGAGGAGTAGCAGGGCTCAACCCTGCTACTCCCAATATTCAACTACCCCCATAGAATAGGGGGGTAGATGAATAGGATATATTATCCGATGCTTGTATGAAGGAGTAGCAGAGCTTAGCCCTGCTACTCCCATTATTCAACTACCCCCATAGAATAAGGGGGTAGATGAATGGGATATATTATCCGATGCTTGTATGAAGGAGGAGTAGCAGAGCTCAACCCTGCTACTCCCAATATTCAACTACCCCCATAGAATAAGGGGGTAGATGAATGGGATATATTATCCGATGGGGTTATGAAAGAGGAGTAGCAGAGCTCAACCCTGCTACTCCCAATATTCAACTACCCCCATAGAATAAGGGGGTAGATGAATGGGATTTATCATCCGATGAGGGTATGAAGGAGGAGTAGCAGGGCTCAACCCTGCTACTCCCAATATTCAACTACCCCCATTGAATAAGGGGGTAGATGAATGGGATATATTATCCGATGATGGTAAGAAGGAGGAGTAGCAGAGCTCAACCCTGCTACTCCCATTATTCAACTACCCCCATAGAATAAGGGGTTAGATGAATGGGATATATTATCCGATGCTTGTATGAAGGAGGCCCTGCTACTCCCAATATTCAGCTACCCCTATAGAATAAGGGGGTAGATGAATGGGATATATTATCCGATGAGGGTAAGAAGGAGGAGTAGCAGAGCTCAACCCTGCTACTCCCATTATTCAACTACCCCCATAGAATAAGGGGGTAGATGAATGGGATATATTATCCGATGCTTGTATGAAGGAGGCCCTGCTACTCCCAATATTCAGCTACCCCTATAGAATAAGGGGGTAGATGAATGGGATATATTATCCGATGAGGGTATGAAGGAGGAGTAGCAGAGCTCAACCCTGCTACTCCCAATATTCAACTACCCCATAGAATAAGAGAGTAGATGAATGGGATATATTATCCGATGGGGTTATGAACGAGGAGTAGCAGAGCTCAACCCTGCTACTCGCAATATTCAACTACCCCCATAGAATAAGGGGGTAGATGATTGGGATATATTATCCGATGAGGGTAAGAAGGAGGAGTAGCAGAGCTCAACCCTGCTACTCCCAATATTCAACTACCCCCATAGAATAGGGGGGTAGATGAATAGGATATATTATCCGATGCTTGTATGAAGGAGTAGCAGAGCTTAGCCCTGCTACTCCCATTATTCAACTACCCCCATAGAATAAGGGGGTAGATGAATGGGATATATTATCCGATGCTTGTATGAAGGAGGAGTGGCAGAGCTCAACCCTGCTACTCCCAATATTCAACTACCCCCATAGAATAAGGGGGTAGATGAATGGGATATATTATCCGATGGGGTTATGAAAGAGGAGTAGCAGAGCTCAACCCTGCTACTCCCAATATTCAACTACCCCCATAGAATAAGGGGGTAGATGAATTGGATATATTATCCGATGAGGGTATGAAGGAGGAGTAGCAGAGCTCAACCCTGCTACTCCCAATATTCAACTACCCCACATAGAATAAGGAGGTAGATGAATTGGATATATTATCCGATGAGGGTATGAAGGAGGAGTAGCAGAGCTCAAGCCTGCTACTCCCAATATTCAACTACCCCCATAGAATAAGGGGGTAGATGAACGGGATATATTATCCGATGAGGGTATGAAGGAGGAGTAGCAGAGCTCAACCCTGCTACTCCCATTATTCAACTACCCCCATAGAATAAGGGGGTAGATGAATGGGATATATTATCGATGAGGGTAAGAAGGAGGAGTAGCAGAGCTCAACCCTGCTACTCCCATTATTCAACTACCCCCATAGAATAAGGGGGTAGATGAATGGGATATATTATCCGATGCTTGTATGAAGGAGGCCCTGCTACTCCCAATATTCAGCTACCCCTATAGAATAAGGGGGTAGATGAATGGGATATATTATCCGATGAGGATTTATCATCCGATGAGGGTAAGAAGGAGGAGTAGCAGAGCTCAACCCTGCTACTCCCATTATTCAACTACCCCCATAGAATAAGGGGGTAGATGAATGGGATATATTATCCGATGCTTGTATGAAGGAGGCCCTGCTACTCCCAATATTCAGCTACCCCTATAGAATAAGGGGGTAGATGAATGGGATATATTATCCGATGAGGGTATGAAGGAGGAGTAGCAGAGCTCAACCCTGCTACTCCCAATATTCAACTACCCCATAGAATAAGAGAGTAGATGAATGGGATATATTATCCGATGGGGTTATGAACGAGGAGTAGCAGAGCTCAACCCTGCTACTCGCAATATTCAACTACCCCCATAGAATAAGGGGGTAGATGAATGGGATATATTATCCGATGAGGGTAAGAAGGAGGAGTAGCAGAGCTCAACCCTGCTACTCCCAATATTCAACTACCCCCATAGAATAAGGGGGTAGATGAATGGGATTTATCATCCGATGAGGGTATGAAGGAGGAGTAGCAGGGCTCAACCCTGCTACTCCCAATATTCAACTACCCCCATAGAATAGGGGGGTAGATGAATAGGATATATTATCCGATGCTTGTATGAAGGAGTAGCAGAGCTTAGCCCTGCTACTCCCATTATTCAACTACCCCCATAGAATAAGGGGGTAGATGAATGGGATATATTATCCGATGCTTGTATGAAGGAGGAGTAGCAGAGCTCAACCCTGCTACTCCCAATATTCAACTACCCCCATAGAATAAGGGGGTAGATGAATGGGATATATTATCCGATGGGGTTATGAACGAGGAGTAGCAGAGCTCAACCCTGCTACTCGCAATATTCAACTACCCCCATAGAATAAGGGGGTAGATGAATGGGATATATTATCCGATGAGGGTAAGAAGGAGGAGTAGCAGAGCTCAACCCTGCTACTCCCAATATTCAACTACCCCCATAGAATAAGGGGGTAGATGAATGGGATTTATCATCCGATGAGGGTATGAAGGAGGAGTAGCAGGGCTCAACCCTGCTACTCCCAATATTCAACTACCCCCATAGAATAGGGGGGTAGATGAATAGGATATATTATCCGATGCTTGTATGAAGGAGTAGCAGAGCTTAGCCCTGCTACTCCCATTATTCAACTACCCCCATAGAATAAGGGGGTAGATGAATGGGATATATTATCCGATGCTTGTATGAAGGAGGAGTAGCAGAGCTCAACCCTGCTACTCCCAATATTCAACTACCCCCATAGAATAAGGGGGTAGATGAATGGGATATATTATCCGATGGGGTTATGAAAGAGGAGTAGCAGAGCTCAACCCTGCTACTCCCAATATTCAACTACCCCCATAGAATAAGGGGGTAGATGAATGGGATTTATCATCCGATGAGGGTATGAAGGAGGAGTAGCAGGGCTCAACCCTGCTACTCCCAATATTCAACTACCCCCATTGAATAAGGGGGTAGATGAATGGGATATATTATCCGATGATGGTAAGAAGGAGGAGTAGCAGAGCTCAACCCTGCTACTCCCATTATTCAACTACCCCCATAGAATAAGGGGTTAGATGAATGGGATATATTATCCGATGCTTGTATGAAGGAGGCCCTGCTACTCCCAATATTCAGCTACCCCTATAGAATAAGGGGGTAGATGAATGGGATATATTATCCGATGAGGGTAAGAAGGAGGAGTAGCAGAGCTCAACCCTGCTACTCCCATTATTCAACTACCCCCATAGAATAAGGGGGTAGATGAATGGGATATATTATCCGATGCTTGTATGAAGGAGGCCCTGCTACTCCCAATATTCAGCTACCCCTATAGAATAAGGGGGTAGATGAATGGGATATATTATCCGATGAGGGTATGAAGGAGGAGTAGCAGAGCTCAACCCTGCTACTCCCAATATTCAACTACCCCATAGAATAAGAGAGTAGATGAATGGGATATATTATCCGATGGGGTTATGAACGAGGAGTAGCAGAGCTCAACCCTGCTACTCGCAATATTCAACTACCCCCATTGAATAAGGGGGTAGATGAATGGGATATATTATCCGATGATGGTAAGAAGGAGGAGTAGCAGAGCTCAACCCTGCTACTCCCAATATTCAACTACCCCCATAGAATAAGGGGGTAGATGAATGGGATTTATCATCCGATGAGGGTATGAAAGAGGAGTAGCAGAGCTCAACCCTGCTACTCCCAATATTCAACTACCCCCATAGAATAAGGGGGTAGATGAATGGGATTTATCATCCGATGAGGGTATGAAGGAGGAGTAGCAGGGCTCAACCCTGCTACTCCCAATATTCAACTACCCCCATAGAATAAGGGGGTAGATGAATTGGATATATTATCCGATGAGGGTATGAAGGAGGAGTAGCAGAGCTCAACCCTGCTACTCCCAATATTCAACTACCCCCATAGAATAAGGGGGTAGATGAATTGGATATATTATCCGATGAGGGTATGAAGGAGGAGTAGCAGAGCTCAACCCTGCTACTCCCAATATTCAACTACCCCCATAGAATAAGGGGGTAGATGAATTGGATATATTATCCGATGAGGGTATGAAGGAGGAGTAGCAGAGCTCAACCCTGCTACTCCCAATATTCAACTACCCCCCATAGAATAAGGAGGTAGATGAATTGGATATATTATCCGATGAGGGTATGAAGGAGGAGTAGCAGAGCTCAACCCTGCTACTCCCAATATTCAACTACCCCCATAGAATAAGGGGGTAGATGAATTGGATATATTATCCGATGAGGGTATGAAGGAGGAGTAGCAGAGCTCAACCCTGCTACTCCCAATATTCAACTACCCCCATAGAATAAGGGGGTAGATGAATTGGATATATTATCCGATGAGGGTATGAAGGAGGAGTAGCAGAGCTCAAGCCTGCTACTCCCAATATTCAACTACCCCCCATAGAATAAGGAGGTAGATGAATTGGATATATTATCCGATGAGGGTATGAAGGAGGAGTAGCAGAGCTCAACCCTGCTACTCCCAATATTCAACTACCCCCATAGAATAAGGGGGTAGATGAATTGGATATATTATCCGATGAGGGTATGAAGGAGGAGTAGCAGAGCTCAACCCTGCTACTCCCAATATTCAACTACCCCCCATAGAATAAGGAGGTAGATGAATTGGATATATTATCCGATGAGGGTATGAAGGAGGAGTAGCAGAGCTCAAGCCTGCTACTCCCAATATTCAACTACCCCCATAGAATAAGGGGGTAGATGAATGGGATATATTATCCGATGAGGGTAAGAAGGAGGAGTAGCAGAGCTCAACCCTGCTACTCCCATTATTCAACTACCCCCATAGAATAAGGGGTTAGATGAATGGGATATATTATCCGATGCTTGTATGAAGGAGGCCCTGCTACTCCCAATATTCAGCTACCCCTATAGAATAAGGGGGTAGATGAATGGGATATATTATCCGATGAGGGTATGAAGGAGGAGTAGCAGAGCTCAACCCTGCTACTCCCAATATTCAACTACCCCATAGAATAAGAGAGTAGATGAATGGGATATATTATCCGATGAGGGTATGAAGGAGGAGTGGCAGAGCTCAACCCTGCTACTCCCAATATTCAACTACCCCCATAGAATAAGGGGGTAGATGAATGGGATTTATCATCCGATGAGGGTATGAAGGAGGAGTAGCAGGGCTCAACCCTGCTACTCCCAATATTCAACTACCCCCATTGAATAAGGGGGTAGATGAATGGGATATATTATCCGATGATGGTAAGAAGGAGGAGTGAAGGAGGAGTGGCAGAGCTCAACCCTGCTACTCCCAATATTCAACTACCCCCATAGAATAAGGGGGTAGATGAATGGGATTTATCATCCGATGAGGGTATGAAGGAGGAGTAGCAGGGCTCAACCCTGCTACTCCCAATATTCAACTACCCCCATTGAATAAGGGGGTAGATGAATGGGATATATTATCCGATGATGGTAAGAAGGAGGAGTAGCAGAGCTCAACCCTGCTACTCCCAATATTCAACTACCCCCATAGAATAAGGGGGTAGATGAATGGGATTTATCATCCGATGAGGGTATGAAAGAGGAGTAGCAGAGCTCAACCCTGCTACTCCCAATATTCAACTACCCCCATAGAATAAGGGGGTAGATGAATTGGATATATTATCCGATGAGGGTATGAAGGAGGAGTAGCAGAGCTCAACCCTGCTACTCCCAATATTCAACTACCCCCATAGAATAAGGGGGTAGATGAATTGGATATATTATCCGATGAGGGTATGAAGGAGGAGTAGCAGAGCTCAACCCTGCAATAGTAGCAGAGCTCAACCCTGCTACTCAACTACCCCCATAGAATAAGGGGGTAGATGAATTGGATATATTATCCGATGAGGGTATGAAGGAGGAGTAGCAGAGCTCAACCCTGCTACTCCCTACTACCCCCCATAGAATAAGGGGGTAGATGAATTGGATATATTATCCGATGAGGGTATGAAGGAGGAGTAGCAGAGCTCAACCCTGCTACTCCCAATATTCAACTACCCCCCATAGAATAAGGAGGTAGATGAATTGGATATATTATCCGATGAGGGTATGAAGGAGGAGTAGCAGAGCTCAACCCTGCTACTCCCAATATTCAACTACCCCCATAGAATAAGGGGGTAGATGAATTGGATATATTATCCGATGAGGGTATGAAGGAGGAGTAGCAGAGCTCAACCCTGCTACTCCCAATATTCAACTACCCCCATAGAATAAGGGGGTAGATGAATTATATATATTATCCGATGAGGGTATGAAGGAGGAGTAGCAGAGCTCAAGCCTGCTACTCCCAATATTCAACTACCCCCCATAGAATAAGGAGGTAGATGAATTGGATATATTATCCGATGAGGGTATGAAGGAGGAGTAGCAGAGCTCAACCCTGCTACTCCCAATATTCAACTACCCCCATAGAATAAGGGGGTAGATGAATTGGATATATTATCCGATGAGGGTATGAAGGAGGAGTAGCAGAGCTCAACCCTGCTACTCCCAATATTCAACTACCCCCCATAGAATAAGGAGGTAGATGAATTGGATATATTATCCGATGAGGGTATGAAGGAGGAGTAGCAGAGCTCAAGCCTGCTACTCCCAATATTCAACTACCCCCATAGAATAAGGGGGTAGATGAATGGGATATATTATCCGATGAGGGTAAGAAGGAGGAGTAGCAGAGCTCAACCCTGCTACTCCCATTATTCAACTACCCCCATAGAATAAGGGGTTAGATGAATGGGATATATTATCCGATGCTTGTATGAAGGAGGCCCTGCTACTCCCAATATTCAGCTACCCCTATAGAATAAGGGGGTAGATGAATGGGATATATTATCCGATGAGGGTAAGAAGGAGGAGTAGCAGAGCTCAACCCTGCTACTCCCATTATTCAACTACCCCCATAGAATAAGGGGGGTAGATGAATGGGATATATTATCCGATGCTTGTATGAAGGAGGCCCTGCTACTCCCAATATTCAGCTACCCCTATAGAATAAGGGGGTAGATGAATGGGATATATTATCCGATGAGGGTATGAAGGAGGAGTAGCAGAGCTCAACCCTGCTACTCCCAATATTCAACTACCCCATAGAATAAGAGAGTAGATGAATGGGATATATTATCCGATGGGGTTATGAACGAGGAGTAGCAGAGCTCAACCCTGCTACTCGCAATATTCAACTACCCCCATAGAATAAGGGAGTAGATGAATGGGATATATTATCCGATGAGGGTAAGAAGGAGGAGTAGCAGAGCTCAACCCTGCTACTCCCAATATTCAACTACCCCCATAGAATAAGGGGGTAGATGAATGGGATATATTATCCGATGGGGTTATGAAAGAGGAGTAGCAGAGCTCAACCCTGCTACTCCCAATATTCAACTACCCCCATAGAATAAGGGGGTAGATGAATGGGATTTATCATCCGATGAGGGTATGAAGGAGGAGTAGCAGAGCTCAACCCTGCTACTCCCAATATTCAACTACCCCCATAGAATAAGGGGGTAGATGAATGGGATATATTATCCGATGAGGGTATGAAGGAGGAGTAGCAGAGCTCAACCCTGCTACTCCCAATATTCAACTACCCCCATAGAATAAGGGGGTAGATGAACGGGATATATTATCCGATGAGGGTATGAAGGAGGAGTAGCAGAGCTAAACCCTGCTACTCCCAATATTCAACTACCCCCATAGAATAAGGGGGTAGATGAACGGGATATATTATCCGATGAGGGTATGAAGGAGGAGTAGCAGAGCTAAACCCTGCTACTCCCAATATTCAACTACCCCCATAGAATAATGGGGTAGATGAACGGGATATATTATCCGATGAGGGTATGAAGGAGGAGTAGCAGAGCTCAACCCTGCTACTCCCAATATTCAACTACCCCCATTGAATAAGGGGGTAGATGAATGGGATATATTATCCGATGAGGGTAAGAAGGAGGAGTAGCAGAGCTCAACCCTGCTACTCCCAATATTCAACTACCCCCCATAGAATAAGGGGGTAGATGAATGGGATATATTATCCTATGCTTGTATGAAGGAGGAGTAGCAGAGCTCAACCCTGCTACTCCCATTATTCAACTACCCCCCATAGAATAAGGGGGTAGATGAATGGGATTTATCATCCGATGAGGGTATGAAGGAGGAGTAGCAGAGCTCAACACTGCTACTCCCAATATTCAACGATGAAGTAGATGTCCGCATCAATCGATATTCGAAAAGAAGACATTCTGAAATGCATTTGTTTACCCTTTGTGTTATATTTAATATAAAACAAACCTAACATAGGCATAGAAAATTGTACTTCGATATATTTTCTTCGATATATTCAGATTCGTCTATCTCATTTAGCCGCGTCACACTAATTCTCGATCTGAAAGAGAAGAAATGTAGTTTCTTAACCAAAACTTTCGTGTCATACATATGCTTTGGTCCGGTTCACGATACATTTTCACAAGATAAGAAAAGTATAGAATGAACTGGGATAAATGATCGATCGAAAAATGTGTTGAATAATCCAAATTTCGAACGTGGTAGGAAGGTGACCACGGTTTTAAATATCCCTTCCCCGTTCATCTTTCGCAATGCACTCGAATAATTTTGCTTTTGTAACACTCTCTTGATAAAATTCCGACCCCCCTTTCACAGTACAACCCACCGAACTACCGTACTACATCGTATTATAGCTGTGATAAATGATTGATAATTTGAGGTGCTTACCTGAGCAAACATGTTCATCCGATTTATATAAAATGAAGTTATGAACGGCTTCACTTTATCTTTTCTATACTCCTTCATCTTCTCGAATCTCCGTCTTCATCGGGGTTCCCCCTTCTTGACCCCATCTCTTTAGTTTTGAGCTATCGTTTCAATGAAAATTTGCAACATGGGCACTATATGCGACATTGCGAAATTAAATAGGAAGAGGTAGAATAAAGTTATGCACAAATATAAGATAATGTGTAAAGTCAACTTCTTTTCTGAAATAGAATATCGACCTTTGCGCAAGTTGATGCAATAGTAGACGATAAGAATATGATCTAATTCTGATCTTTTCTTTTATCGGGATAGTGCAAGTAGTTGTGTCAGATGTGCAGAGACTGACTGTGAAATATGAGTCGAACCTTTTCTCTAGGCATTAGGGTACATGTGTTTGGTGTCAAGCGAAAATTCGTCTGTCAGGATGATATCTACTGTGACGAATCCACGATTGATGATAGTTCAAGATTCATGGATATGATATAACGATAGTTGTATCAGTTATGGGCGCTTACTCAGGTTAACCTCGCGTTGTGAGATTTCGATGAGAAAAAATGTCTATTCAAGAAGAGTTCCATTGAATCTAATTGTTTGCGAAAGTTTTCTTAATTCAATCTTGCACTTTCGCACAGCATGCTCTCATCTTTCTCATATCTTGCTCGCAATACACTACCTCCAATCAGAAAGCGCCACACATCTCAATTATTTGATCAAACTACATACTAGACAACAGAATCACATCGATCAA
Organism: Parapristionchus giblindavisi; assembly: GCA_943737045.1. NCBI lineage: Eukaryota > Metazoa > Nematoda > Chromadorea > Rhabditida > Diplogasteridae > Parapristionchus > Parapristionchus giblindavisi. Next base: position 55,522 of record CALSFV010000443.1, read on the forward strand.
TTAAGTCACTATTCAACGGGTACTAACAATAACAAACAACAAACGATACAAACATAAGAGAATGGAGCCTCATCACGAAGAATCTGAAATGAATATTTTTATTCATTAATATACATTATTAATATAGGTACATACCATAGGCAACATTCTTTGAGAGTGGAAGGCAGTACTGTCATGGCCCCAATTGACGAGGGCTGGCTGAAATAAACATTCTTCATCATATTGATTCAAGGGCACTACTTCAGAATAGGGTACCAGTCCAAAATAATAGTATAATTGCCTAATATAAACGTCCTTTCCTTTGTGTTAATTTCATTTTTCATGTCCTTTTGGACTTGCCCGGTATACTGGTACCGTATTCTGAAGTAGTGCCGATTCAAGTGTTAAGCCAAAATTCGAAGAATGAATTCATACCAGTACTCGGTGATTATTCCTTGATAGTGGGGATCCAACATTTCATAGATCTTTGCTGGATTGATTCCCCACGCGGGAATAAAGATTGCCCGGTGTGCTTAGACGTGCGGGACTTACAACGAGATCTGAAATGTCATTTGATCAGTCAATTTTACGCATGGAACGAATGTCTAACATCGTGAAATTCCGTGATGACAGTTCTATTTCTGAGAGATATGTTCTAAATGATTAAAAACGTTTAAGGCCACCAAGCTAATCTAAATCTCCACACTCTGGCCACACTCTCTCTCTTTCCTTGTCTACGAGAGAGTATTGGCAATGTGGAGGATAAAATTAGCATGGGGTATTCCTTTAAAGCAGATAAAATCATCATAATGCGTACCATATAATCTCGTGGCTTTGATGAGTGAAGAAGTCTCTTCACTTCAATCACAAAATTCAGTTGTTGACGTGTGACTCTGCGATGGTGTCAGTATTATAATAGTTCTTCTTTATCTCAACATCTTGCTACTATGCATAGCTGTTGCATTATATTTTTTATTCGCAAAATCTATCTATTAAATTTTAGTATTATATATTTTTGATCTTGTATGAAGAGAAGATATGATGGATGCCTACCAGGTCTTGTGATTGACGAGAGTAGAGGATGCGAGTAACGGTCGAAGCTTCAAAGCACAGCCTCGTAAACGCGTCCCCATTTCGTCAGATAGCGGATGCATCGCCTTCCTGCAGACAATTAATATATGAGAGGAATCGCCAGAGGTTCGACCACCCCCCGGACATAGAAAATTCGACCCCCTGAAAAATTCAGAATAAGTACTTTGAACGATGCTCTATCGAACTGCGTTTTCCGAATTTGCATATCTGCTCTCATTTTCGAATAGCGGTAGGTCAAAGTTGGCAGGTACGGTTTTTTTGGCTCGAGTGTGCGTCAGAAAAATGATCAGAACTCCGTTCAAAATAATGATAGACACTTTTTCAAAAAAAGCATCGAAAGAGGAGATCTTGCGCAACATTTACCAGTTGATGACGTCATTTTTCGACCATGCGCCGGTGCTGGGCGGTCGGTTTTATGAAAAAGTGACGTAACTTTCCTAATCGGAAAAAGTGCACTTTACTTCTATGCGCGTTTTGTTGCACCCATATGTGTCTAAAAATGATCCAAGTTTCAGAGGATTTCCGAATTGGAAAAAAAAAAGCGTTGATTTTAGTGACGCGACCTCGGCTTATTCCTTTATTTAGTGACGCGACCTCGGCATATTCCTTTATCAAGAAACAGCAAAGAAGCTAAAATGACTCAAAAACATCCGAAAAAACATTACGAGCTCAAAATACCCATATATGACAGTAATATGAAACACAAAATCACCAAGTTCCGAAAAATTTGAAAAAAACCGTATTTTGCTTTTCCACGTGGAAAAAACGTTTCAGTAATGATAATTAATCTTTATAATATTTCTTATAATGTTTTTGAACATTTATGTTTTTGGAAGTGAAGGCCTACCTGCTCTTAGAGCCGAGATATCCGCCATCGAAATTACACGCGCGCGCCCCAACTCCGCGCGACTGCTCATCATCCGCTCTCTCACTCCCACACGCTCTTTCGTGAACAGACAGGGAGAGAAAAAAAGGAGAAGGGAGACTAACATCTGACAACTACATGAAATGGAGATGTTAGAAAACTCTGAGCGAACTACGATAAATAAATAAATAAAATAAGCAAAATCATTCGAGACGTCGAGGTAAACAGGTACCACTCTAAAAACACCGAGCGGGTTCGAACCCCGGTTCGATCCAAATCTTTTGCTGATTTTTACAGACACAAAAAACGTGTTCCACGGTATTTTTCGTGCTAAGAATGATGAAACAAGTTGTTTTGAGTCATTCTGAGCTGGAAAACGTTCATTTTATGGCAACACATCTCTTCTCTCTTCATCTCTTCATTCACGTTCATTTTCTTCATCGCGAACGGTCGGTCAGCTCACTCTCTCCCACCGCCCCTTGGAACAGAAGTTCGTGGATCCTTCTCCTAGCAGGAATGACACCCAGGAGAAGTAGTGTCACAATGAGTGGAACCACAACCATGTTGAAGAATGGAAGTAAGGCAGGTCAACGATCAATCAGGATTGGTACGATGAAAAAAACATCTCTTCTCAAAGGGTAATAGAGGCGGATGGGCGCGCAAGCGAAATGCTCTTCCCGCACATAAGTATAAAACGCTCGCAAGTAAAACAATTTATGGATCCCCCTAGCACTGCTAGGAATCTACTATAAATTATTGTTAATCCATCACACATATAATTTGTCTCTGTCTCATTCGATCACTAAACTAAAAACATCCTTAAAACATCCGTTTGTCATCCATTTCTCTTTGTAATATGTTATTTCAATGTTAATTGTTTTCAATTATGACTGATTTCTCTAATAAATGTATCTTATCTAACATTAGTTTTGACATTGTACTTCATCATTCCTTGAGAGAGAGAGAGAGAGAGAGAGAGAGAGAGAGAGAGAGAGAGAGAGAGAGAGAGAGCGAGGAAGGTTTGGGGGGGGGGGGGGGGCTCACACTCGTTCTTTGTTGTTCAAATGCAACTCTGTTCGCTCAGAGTTTTCTAACATCTCCATTTCGTGTAGTTGTCAGATGTTAGTCTCCCTTCTCCTTTTTTTCTCTCCCTGTCTGTTCACGAAAGAGCGTGTGGGAGTGAGAGAGCGGATGATGAGCAGTCGCGCGGAGTTGGGGCGCGCGCGTGTAATTTCGATGGCGGATATCTCGGCTCTAAGAGCAGGTAGGCCTTCACTTCCAAAAACATAAATGTTCAAAAACATTATAAGAAATATTATAAAGATTAATTATCATTACTGAAACGTTTTTTCCACGTGGAAAAGCAAAATACGTTTTTTTTCAAATTTTTCGGAACTTGGTGATTTTGTGTTTCATATTACTGTCATATATGGGTATTTTGAGCTCGTAATGTTTTTTCGGATGTTTTTGAGTCATTTTAGCTTCTTTGCTGTTTCTTGATAAAGGAATATGCCGAGGTCGCGTCACTAAATAAAGGAATAAGCCGAGGTCGCGTCACTAAAATCAACGCTTTTTTTTTTCCAATTCGGAAATCCTCTGAAACTTGGATCATTTTTAGACACATATGGGTGCAACAAAACGCGCATAGAAGTAAAGTGCACTTTTTCCGATTAGGAAAGTTACGTCACTTTTTCATAAAACCGACCGCCCAGCACCGGCGCATGGTCGAAAAATGACGTCATCAACTGGTAAATGTTGCGCAAGATCTCCTCTTTCGATGCTTTTTTTGAAAAAGTGTCTATCATTATTTTGAACGGAGTTATGATCATTTTTCTGACGCACACTCGAGCCAAAAAAACCGTACCTGCCAACTTTGACCTACCGCTATTCGAAAATGAGAGCAGATATGCAAATTCGGAAAACGCAGTTTGATAGAGCATCGTTCAAAGTACTTATTCTGAATTTTTCAGGGGGTCGAATTTTCTATGTCCGCGGACCCTCCGAAACGGTCGATTTTCTCGCGATTCCTCTCATATATTCTCAGGTCCAACTGTGGTATTTTTACCCTTTGCATTGGCAATACTCTCTCGCAGACAAAGAAAGCGAGAGAGTGTGACCATAGCGGAGAGTTTCAAAGTAGCTAGGGGTATGACTTTAAATACAATTAATGTGAAGTACAGTATATAAAAGCATGCAAACGTACTCTAGTAATATTATATAACGTGCAATATAAAACTAGTTAAGGCCCCGCTGTTTCGGCCAGGGGTTCTAGACAGCGGAACCCTACTCAGTGGTGTTGGCCATCTTCAGTAGAACCACCACTGAGTATTGTTATCAAAATGCTTACCACTATCTGGTTGTGCCCCTTGCAGTGGATGTTCCCGATGATCCTCGAGGATGGGCAACAGATCCTCGTCCCTTTGTTAGACTTGAGGGACATCTCCGTCGCTCCAATGACGTTGCGAAGGAAATTAGTAGTCTTGGAGACGTAAAGTCCAAAATTGTTATCATTTTGTGCCATTTGGCATCTTTTTGTTTTTCTTTTTTTCTTTTTCTTTTTTTTCTTTTTTTTCTTAATCTTTTATATTATTTTTTTTTTAAATATTTAATTTACAACAGCGAAGAATGATCGTTAAGTATAACTAAATCGATCGATAAGATTCTGTTGTCTAGTATGTAGTCGGATAGAATAATTGAGATGTGTGGTTCTTTCTGATTGGAGGTAGTGTATTGCGAGCAAGATATGAGAAAGATGAGAGCGTGCTGTGCGAAAGATCAAGATTGAATTAAGAAAACTTTCGCAAACAATTAGAATCAATGGGACTCCTCTTGAATAGACATTTTTTCTCATCGAAATCTCACAACGCGAGGTTAACCTGAGTAAGCGCCCATAACTGATACAACTATCGTTGTATCATATCCATGAATCTTGAACTATCATCAATCGTGGATTCGTCACAGTAGATATCATCCTGACAGACGAATGTTCGCTTGACACCAAACACATGTACCCTAATGCCTAGAGAAAAGGTTCGACTCATATTTCACAGTCAGTCTCTGCACATCTGACACAACTACTTGCACTATCCCGATAAAAGAAAAATAAATCAAGAAAAAAACATGCTCGTTATCTTCTCGTCTTTGAAAGCGCATCGCATCGCTTCGCATAACAAAATTCTTCTATGCGAGACCATTGACTATTGCATAATGGCGAAGTAGCCATGGAAGAAAGAAGGCCAATGGGAATTCATCGTGCTAGTTCTAGAAAACGCGACGCGAGATGGGGCGATAAGGTGCTCGGGGTACTTCCACAAATGAATCTCTGAAATAGAAAAAAATGAATAAATGACTTATTTCAGTGAAAAAAAAGCCGAGAAAATAAATTAAATTTGGCAATTATTGCCGATAGAATTATGGAGATAAAGCTAACCAAGCGGATAGTTTCGAGGAATCCCTGTGATCTCCTCGTAGACATCAAGATTCGTCTTATCGGGAGATATGCTAGTACCGGAGGCCTGAATAAGTGAAATTTATTTCAATAAAATTAAGGAAAATGTTTACCTGAGACTCATCCAACCTCGTTGCTGCACACGTTACTTGAACAAGCTTATTTAGCATGCTTAGCTTACTTAGCTTAGCTTGCTTACAGTAGAGGAAAACGTTGTACTACACGCTTAGGCCGATCAGAAGTGTGCACGTGACCTGCGAGAGGACCTGAAGTTAATCTAATCATGTCACACCCTTCCTTCCTCTTTTATTTACAATTTGTTTCACTTGCTGTCAAAGTACACTAAATTTATGATAAACAACTTGTTAGCAATCGTTTTCCATTTTTTTAGGCTGAAATAAAAGTATATTACTATGTTTATTGTTTCAAAATACATTGAATACAAAATTCACTTAAAGTAAATTTGATACTCTTCGCTCTGGCCACACTCTCTCGCTTTCTCTGTCTGAGCGAGTATTGCCAATGCGAAGAGAAGAATAAGCTCGTGGTGAGTCTTTAAATGGTAACTGACCAATCCTTCTTCTCCATATCACTCTCACTCTTGCCCGTCATGCAGGATCTCTCATCGTTATTGTCATATTTCCTCGGACGGCTCATCTTGCGAATCATCGCTCGGAATGATTACGATAACGGCGCTGAAATGAGAATAAATTTCTCTTTAGTTCTAACTACTTTGGACGCGGGAACGACTGTTATATGAAAATTCTTTCTCTTTAGTTCTGTCGAATCGCCAACTTTCAAATGTTTTATTTATTTATGCCATACACCAGAAAGGTGCTTCATCAAGTTCAAAATGCTCGAGCGCAAATAAATTGTATGGAATAACAAAATATCAAAAATATCATAAGTGAGAGGGGCGGGGAAGATAACAATTGAAATTCACAACTGAGAAAAAACTTTCGAAAACCGTGCTTGAAACATCTTGAACAAAGATCAAAGATCTAGATACAAAGATCAAAGATCAAAGTTCAGCAATAGAGTGAAAACGTTTGGCATTCGATCAGAATTTAAAGTTTGTAATTTTTTTAAAAAATTTTTAAAATTTTTAAATTGTGTGTGAGTTTTTCAAGATTTTCGCGAGGCATTTTCCAAAGGAAATATTTTAAATATTGCCAGATCCTCCCAATACCGAGTGTCAGAAGAGGTGTCAAAACCACCATATAAAATCCTCAACTGCGAGCTCCAGGCACACTTTCATCACATGACGTGCACTGGTACTTCGTTCAGACCAGGATATGCGCTTTTCAGCCAATAGTTTGGAAGCACCAAGATTGCGACTCAACGATACAGTGTAAGGCGAATTTTTCTTTTTTTACTGACTATAAAGTGACATTACTTGAAATCAATTTGAATTATTATACCTTCATATAGGCGAGATTGGGTTCGGGCTCATCATTGAGTGATCTGCCCAGTACATCTACGTACAATTATGTGATGAATATGAGAGACTGCCTCAGGATCAGTCACTGTCGCAACTGAAATAACTACTTTTACACAAAATTGCAGTTTAGATATAGCCATAGCAAGCGGTATTTGCATTGTTTGGGGAGTGGATGTTATTATATATTATAGTAAAATGGTCCTACCCTCCGAAACGTTGTAGCATGCCACGAAAACTTAAAGCGGATGCATCCTTTTGATTCAGACACTTTCTCGTCTTCTCGTATGACCGAAATGCGAACGATTCTGTTATATGAATTGTTTTCAAAACCAGTAAGATAAACACATCATCTAAAAGTAATATAATCAATACGAACCTTAACGAATTGGAATTGGTCAGCAGTATATGGATGAATCACTTCGGATCGGTTCGTGAGATCGATCTCTTCGGTGAGCTGCAACGATAAATGTTATTATTTAAAAGAAAATACAGCAAGTATTAGTAAATAATTAATAATACTTTTATACATTTAAGTGCCAATATTAATGCTTTTTGTTATGATGATATCGCAAAACTTAAAAGAAATAATCCATCCGTTATTTTCTATGGCATATACATCCAAATATACTTACTCTTCTTTGACCATTCTTCTCTTTTTTGTATCAGTAATCAACTCTCTGAGAGTCGTATCATGGAACTTGGATTGATCTTCTCGACCTGAACCAAAAATTAACTTGAAGACGTTTCATGGACAGCGATCTTAAAGCGATACCCCAAGCTAATTTAAAACTCTCCGCTTTGACCACACACTCTCTCGCTTTCTTTGTCGGCGAGAGAGTATAGCCAATGCAGAGAATTAAATTAGGTTAGGATGTGCCTTTATGTAAATTTAAATCTGTTACCTCTCAGCTGTCAGTGATCTTCATTGGACACCGTATAGACATTTCCATTAGATTTAGGTAGACGATGTTCAGTCGAGCAAATCGATCAACTCAGATAATCGGTGTTTGTTACGCTTTGTTCTTCTAACGATTGAAGGAAGCTCCAGGTGGAATCTTCTCATCGATACCATCATAGTCAGCGTGTTCAGATGTAAGGAGTGGGAGAAGGAGGACGAGAATCATCAGTCATGGAGTCGCCTCTTACTGCAATATTATCATTATGATTAAGATGGTCTCTGCTCATATATTTTTCATTTCTCCATACTCACATGACCCACTGTAGATCACATCGATGCAATATTTTCTTTTTTTTACGACAAGTTGTAGTATTTCTCGCACTTTGCATATATAATAGTATAGTAAAACACACCCGAGCTAATTTGAAACGTTTCCCTCTCTCGACGCTCTCTCCCAGACAGAGAAAGCGAGAGAGCATTGGCAGAGCGGAGAGTTTCAAATTAGCCTGGGGTGTCCCTTTAAAGACATACTTGACTCACTATGTCTCTGTCACAGTATTGCCAGTCAGGGAAGACGAATCGACGATACGAGAAACGAAGATTGGATAGAGTACTTCCGACTCGAGAAGATTACTAGGATATGAAGAACGAGTGCAGAGCCTATAATTAATTGGATTACGCTGAACAATGTTTTAGTAATAAAAATAATAGAAATAATAATAATTTATTCCTTCAATTGAACGAGTCGAGTTATGGGAAATATCTGTTAGATAAGTCCTGTGAAAGATGTCCGTCGCTAACAATAAGGCGAATCGGTGAAATGTGGTTAAAGGTTAAGGTGGTTAATGCAATAGTTATGAAACCAGTCTTGTCTTTTCGTTCAACGCTTCGCGTTTGATGCAAAACGTATTCGAAAATAAAATAAAAAAAATTGTGATAAAATGTTTTATGAGAAGAAGAATAAGAATTAAATATAAGAATATCTTGGTTGTAACCATACCTCAAGGGTCGCTGTAGGTCCTCCACTTCAGCATTCTTGCAGTACGCCAATGGATATCGTTCTCCTTTCTCCACTCCGTGCTCGTCGTCGATCCTGACTCCTTTCATATTCCCACAATCTCCGTTACACCGATACCTTCCGCAACCATGTGATTGTACTGAAATTAATATTAATATCAAACATAATTATTTAAATTTTAAAAACAAACAATAGGATTATCGAGTTCAATCGTACCAGATATCATAGAGCTTGGCGTATTGAGTAGATGTACAGAGAGATATAGATCATCTTCCGTAGAGAACTCTTCACTCTGCATCCGTTTCACATCGAATTCTCGCCTGTAATGTCATTTATTTTAAATTTGATCAGCTCGAATTGATAGAGAACAGTAAATATTCAAGTGGAAAATTATATTGATCGAAGGTGTGATTTCATTACTAATAAAAAAGTAGTGAACTTACCAATTGAGTGACTTCTTATCCGGCCATCCTTCCATATTTATTTTCTATTCATCCATTGTTTGTGGTCAAGTTGAGGTGATCAGGGGCGAAAGATCATTGTTGCAATGGGTTCCTTCCTGAATATGAGATCAATGTATTGTTGCATACTCCATAATAGTGATAGAAATCACGAACTTTCAATAGTCAACAATCGGGAAATCGATTGAAATGCACGATACCCTTTGAGAGGACTTGAAGTGGACGGTCTTCTCGTTGATGTCACTCGGTCACCACAACAGACTGTTGGGCACACAGAATCCGAGCGCCTATAATTTCTGACAGTTGTGATTGGTCACAAGTAATGCAATCCATATATTATGAACATATCGTAATCCGTGCAAAGTAGTGCAAAAACAGTAATCCACTCAACATACATCAAGGGGCTCATCCAATATTTCAACTGGCGTCTATACACATCTCCGGTAGTGATCTCCGGTAGGTTACGAGCAGTGAATAGTGTAGGATGAATATGAGGAAAGTGAAGGGGCGTGGTCAGAGAAGCACACTTGAGAATCTGTAAAGGAAATCTTACATTTCTTATTGTTCTTGAAAACATTAACGTTATATGAAAAAAATGGATTTTTTAAAAATTTTTTTCTAATTGTTGTAACATCTCTGTGATGGAAAATAAAATAACTAAATATGATACATGCCTTGGTAGCTTTTCCTTCTCTTCTTTAGACACGTCACTTAGTCTCATCGATTTCTCAGCGAGAATAGAATCAGATGATTAAAACGAACGCTGAAATTATCGTTTCATTGAACGATTGGAGGTAGATTAGATTTATTTAACTGATCATAACCACATAAGAGCTTCGATTGTTTTCACTAAAAGAACTCTCAAACTGAATAACAACGGTATTTGGCTAAGGTTTCTAAAAGCAAAAGCGAAAAAAAATACCTAATTAAAAAATCATAAAAAATACCTAAATAAAACGACGATAAAGAACAATTAAAAATCAACGACGATGGAATATGACGAAGCAGGACAGTGCGCGGCACGGAACAAATCTATAAGAGAATCATGATTGATTCATACAAAATGGATGGGTCCCGTAAACTTTCATAAGACCCATAAAGTAGAACAGAGCCAAACGATTCTATGATATACCCTAGTAGATTTATGCAATGAGAATTTACTTACATATTGTATGGTTGAGTAGTAGTGCTCCTCACTCTTCTGTGGACGAAGAAATCGAGAAGAAGGCTGCCCAAGGAGCGAAACTACTCGACCATACTGAAATTAATTAATCACATTTTATAAGTCAATAAATTAAAAGTTGACTAAAACATGGCGAGGGCGTTCGTGAAGATCATTATTTTCTGTACGCTCATTTAATAATTAAATAAATCATATCGTGTTTTCCATTTGCCCTTGATATTCTAAACATTATAGATTGATTTCCATTTTTAAATATTTGAAATGAAACAAATTATATGAATAAAGAGCCTTATAGTATACCTTATATATTATATATTATACTTATATATTATACCTTCTATTGCCTATCCTTTCCGTTCATTCCACAGATCGAGGTGAACAAAGGGGGCCCAATGTGGGCTAAACGACGGACTGGAGATCCGGCTTCTGGAGAGATTATGATTCATAACAGCATAAAGCGAGACCCCACGCTAATTTGAAACACTCCGCTCTGGCCACGCTCTCTCGCTTTCTTTGTTTGCGAGAGAGTATTGCCAATGCGGAGATTCAAATTAGTTTGTGGTGTGGCTTTAATGAGTTGCTATGAAAATATCACCCACTTCTATTCACCCTGTTACAGTTATTGTTGGCGTACAGTTGACTAATTGTAAAGATTACCGTAATCTTGAGAATCATACGGTATTTACTGGATTTTACGATATTTAGAGGATATTCTTTGAAAAAAGAAGAAAGTAAACTGACAAAAGCCATCCTTCCATTACTTCTCTGGTGCGCTCTCGAGGAAAGCTATGGCTGAAATAATTAATTTAAAAGTGATTACTGCATGAAATTGCGAATTACTCATTTGACAAGTTCTCTAACTATCAGCATACTTTGTTTCAATTGTGAGATATATTCAAATATAGTGAGAAAATGTAATATGATAAATCTGAATATGTAGTAGTGACTTACCGGGGAGAAGCGTCCGCAAAAAGAAAAGAAGAGAAAAAAAAGAAGAAGAAGAAGAAAAAGAAGGAGAAGGCGTGGGGAGGCGAGCTATCCTGTAATTGATTTGTTTAAATAATATAAAATCTAGATATGTAAATCTACTCTTCCAACACTTTTTGTTCTCTGGTATTTCAAAACTTAAAGTGTACTTAGTATGCGTCACTAACTTTAAGCTTACTTAGACTCTACTCTCACTAGACTTGACTTGTCTCTCACTTTAAGTAGACTTACAAGTCTACTTAAACTGAACTTGTAAGTACACTTCAAATTTTGAAATACCAGAGTTCACCTAGTCTTTTGTATTTCTAAAATCTCTCTCTCCATCCTATGGTTAGGGTAGATATTAACGAATCATTATGTTCTTATCGTTCTTTCACGTTTTATTACACATCGAGTGCGTAAACAAATTAAATAAAATTAAAGATAATGCACTCACTTACGCCCTGTCGTTGTCCTCTCTGTCAGTGCTTCCCTCATCTGCTTGAAAGCAAGATGAGGCTGCTGCGGAAGACCAACAAGAGATGACGATGACCAGGGACGTCTGCAAATATATTATTAAATTAATAATATTAATATTAATATATGTACAAGTATAGGTTTCCGTGCACTTTAAATGTAATTTTTTAGAATATATAGGTTAGCTAATAATGTGTCCTACGGTGTTTCGGCCGCTACGTTTAGACACCATAAAGCGTTGATTATAACTCAATCTCGTATTCGCACATAATCAATTTTTTTCTTTTATGTTGCAAATTCACAAAGGACACAGCATTATTGTTCGAGAATTTCAATTTGTTTGATTCAACCAGCCATTCTAGTCATTACGGATTACACCGAGAAAAGAATTGTAATCCACAGCACATACATAAGACCTGTGAAGTGTTATATTTAACACTTTTTGAGTTATTTTAACGCATAAAAAGTGTTAAATATAACACTTCGCTGGTCTTATGTGATGTGGGTTAAACCTCTTTCCGCTGTGTGAACTACAGTACTCTACTAAAAAATGAAAATATATAAATATAATGTGTTGTATTGTACTTACAGACTGCTCGCGTCGCCTCTTCCTCTAAAACGAGGGAATGGGGGCGAAAGGTAGGCGGGAAGGCTCGGCCAACCTGTAAATAGTTTGTTATAATATTTATTGGTATATAAAAGAAGAAAAACTTACTTGAAATGTCGACCGCGCCACGCCTCTTCCTCTGAGACGAGGGAAAAAGAAGGAAAAAAAGAAGAAAAAAGAAGGAGAAGGCGGGGGAGGCGAGCTATCCTGTAATTGATTTGTTTAAATAAGTTATAATCTAGATATGCAAATCTACTCTTCCAGCACTTTTTGTTCTGGTATTTCAAAGCTTAAAGTGTACTTAGTATGCGTCACTAACTTTAAGCTTACTTAGACTCTACTCTCACTAGACTTGACTTGTCTCTCACTTTAAGTAGACTTACAAGTCTACTTAAACTGAACTTGTAAGTACACTTCAAATTTTGAAATACCAGAGTTCACCTAGTCTTTTGTATTTCTAAAATCTCTCTCTCCATCCTATGGTTAGGGTAGATATTAACGAATCATTATGTTCTTATCGTTCTTTCACGTTTTATTACACATCGAGTGCGTAAACAAATTAAATAAAATTAAAGATAATGCACTCACTTACGCCCTGTCGTTGTCCTCTCTGTCAGTGCTTCCCTCATCTGCTTGAAAGCAAGATGAGGCTGCTGCGGAAGACCAACAAGAGATGACGATGACCAGGGACGTCTGCAAATATATTATTAAATTAATAATATTAATATTAATATATGTACAAGTATAGGTTTCCGTGCACTTTAAATGTAATTTTTTAGAATATATAGGTTAGCTAATAATGTGTCCTACGGTGTTTCGGCCGCTACGTTTAGACACCATAAAGCGTTGATTATAACTCAATCTCGTATTCGCACATAATCAATTTTTTTCTTTTATGTTGCAAATTCACAAAGGACACAGCATTATTGTTCGAGAATTTCAATTTGTTTGATTCAACCAGCCATTCTAGTCATTACGGATTACACCGAGAAAAGAATTGTAATCCACAGCACATACATAAGACCTGTGAAGTGTTATATTTAACACTTTTTGAGTTATTTTAACGCATAAAAAGTGTTAAATATAACACTTCGCTGGTCTTATGTGATGTGGGTTAAACCTCTTTCCGCTGTGTGAACTACAGTACTCTACTAAAAAATGAAAATATATAAATATAATGTGTTGTATTGTACTTACAGACTGCTCGCGTCGCCTCTTCCTCTAAAACGAGGGAATGGGGGCGAAAGGTAGGCGGGAAGGCTCGGCCAACCTGTAAATAGTTTGTTATAATATTTATTGGTATATAAAAGAAGAAAAACTTACTTGAAATGTCGACCGCGCCACGCCTCTTCCTCTGAGACGAGGGAAAAAGAAGGAAAAAAAGAAGAAAAAAGAAGGAGAAGGCGGGGGAGGCGAGCTATCCTGTAATTGATTTGTTTAAATAAGTTATAATCTAGATATGCAAATCTACTCTTCCAGCACTTTTTGTTCTGGTATTTCAAAGCTTAAAGTGTACTTAGTATGCGTCACTAACTTTAAGCTTACTTAGACTCTACTCTCACTAGACTTGACTTGTCTCTCACTTTAAGTAGACTTACAAGTCTACTTAAACTGAACTTGTAAGTACACTTCAAATTTTGAAATACCAGAGTTCACCTAGTCTTTTGTATTTCTAAAATCTCTCTCTCCATCCTATGGTTAGGGTAGATATTAACGAATCATTATGTTCTTATCGTTCTTTCACGTTTTATTACACATCGAGTGCGTAAACAAATTAAATAAAATTAAAGATAATGCACTCACTTACGCCCTGTCGTTGTCCTCTCTGTCAGTGCTTCCCTCATCTGCTTGAAAGCAAGATGAGGCTGCTGCGGAAGACCAACAAGAGATGACGATGACCAGGGACGTCTGCAAATATATTATTAAATTAATAATATTAATATTAATATATGTACAAGTATAGGTTTCCGTGCACTTTAAATGTAATTTTTTAGAATATATAGGTTAGCTAATAATGTGTCCTACGGTGTTTCGGCCGCTACGTTTAGACACCATAAAGCGTTGATTATAACTCAATCTCGTATTCGCACATAATCAATTTTTTTCTTTTATGTTGCAAATTCACAAAGGACACAGCATTATTGTTCGAGAATTTCAATTTGTTTGATTCAACCAGCCATTCTAGTCATTACGGATTACACCGAGAAAAGAATTGTAATCCACAGCACATACATAAGACCTGTGAAGTGTTATATTTAACACTTTTTGAGTTATTTTAACGCATAAAAAGTGTTAAATATAACACTTCGCTGGTCTTATGTGATGTGGGTTAAACCTCTTTCCGCTGTGTGAACTACAGTACTCTACTAAAAAATGAAAATATATAAATATAATGTGTTGTATTGTACTTACAGACTGCTCGCGTCGCCTCTTCCTCTAAAACGAGGGAATGGGGGCGAAAGGTAGGCGGGAAGGCTCGGCCAACCTGTAAATAGTTTGTTATAATATTTATTGGTATATAAAAGAAGAAAAACTTACTTGAAATGTCGACCGCGCCACGCCTCTTCCTCTGAGACGAGGGAAAAAGAAGGAAAAAAAGAAGAAAAAAGAAGGAGAAGGCGGGGGAGGCGAGCTATCCTGTAATTGATTTGTTTAAATAAGTTATAATCTAGATATGCAAATCTACTCTTCCAGCACTTTTTGTTCTGGTATTTCAAAGCTTAAAGTGTACTTAGTATGCGTCACTAACTTTAAGCTTACTTAGACTCTACTCTCACTAGACTTGACTTGTCTCTCACTTTAAGTAGACTTACAAGTCTACTTAAACTGAACTTGTAAGTACACTTCAAATTTTGAAATACCAGAGTTCACCTAGTCTTTTGTATTTCTAAAATATCTCTCTCCATCCTATGGTTAGGGTAGATATTAACGAATCATTATGTTCTTATCGTTCTTTCACGTTTTATTACACATCGAGTGCGTAAACAAATTAAATAAAATTAAAGATAATGCACTCACTTACGCCCTGTCGTTGTCCTCTCTGTCAGTGCTTCCCTCATCTGCTTGAAAGCAAGATGAGGCTGCTGCGGAAGACCAACAAGAGATGACGATGACCAGGGACGTCTGCAAATATATTATTAAATTAATAATATTAATATTAATATATGTACAAGTATAGGTTTCCGTGCACTTTAAATGTAATTTTTTAGAATATATAGGTTAGCTAATAATGTGTCCTACGGTGTTTCGGCCGCTACGTTTAGACACCATAAAGCGTTGATTATAACTCAATCTCGTATTCGCACATAATCAATTTTTTTTCTTTTATGTTGCAAATTCACAAAGGACACAGCATTATTGTTCGAGAATTTCAATTTGTTTGATTCAACCAGCCATTCTAGTCATTACGGATTACACCGAGAAAAGAATTGTAATCCACAGCACATACATAAGACCTGTGAAGTGTTATGTTTAACACTTTTTGAGTTATTTTAACGCATAAAAAGTGTTAAATATAACACTTCGCTGGTCTTATGTGATGTGGGTTAAACCTCTTTCCGCTGTGTGAACTACAGTACTCTACTAAAAAATGAAAATATATAAATATAATGTGTTGTATTGTACTTACAGACTGCTCGCGTCGCCTCTTCCTCTAAAACGAGGGAATGGGGGCGACAAGGGAGGCGGGGAAGGCTCGGCCAACCTGTACATAGTTTGTTATAATATGTAATGGTATATAAAAGAAGAAGGAAAACTTACTTGAAATGTCGACCGTGCCACGCCTCTTCCTCTAAAACGAGGGGATGGGACACCTTTACCTCCAGGTGTTGAGGAATGGGAGGCGAACCTATAATGATCTTTCTTTGATTGTTGTTTCGATTTATTGATTTGTTTTTTTAGTCCCGTTCATATCAAAGTATAATAATAGTCTAATATTGAAAAGATGACGCCATTGGTTTTCGATGAATATAATGGTAGATCAAGCATAGGTTGAGTTATTTCCCAAAAACTATATTCCAAAGTCACAACACGTTATGATTGTTCTATGTACTATTTAATCTCTCTAATCTTTAAATTCTATGTACAAATCTGTATGTGTGTACCTTCTTCGCATCGCCTCTGGGAACAAATCCACTACAGTGGAGAACGACGAACGGAAGAGCGGACGGACGGTAGAAGCAACGGGACGGAGCTGAATGGAATAAGAACTTATTTATAATATCTTCATAAATGCAAATAAAACAATGGCAAAACTGTTACTTCAACTGTATATTCAAGTTAGCGTTCAAGATCATTTAAAGGCACACCCCAAATCTAATTTTACTCTCCGTATTATCAATACTCTCTTGTAGACAAATCGAGCGAGAGATCATTGTCAGAGCGGGGAGCTTAGAATTAGATTGGGGTGTGTCTTTAACGTCTCTTCTCAATGACTAACCGTGAATGGCCGAGATCGAGGAGAGGAGCATGAGTGAAGAGAAGAGTAATGCACTTAGTGCATTCTCATTTCCTCCAACAGATCATCCAGATCTGTCTTCATCTGACTCTTCAGAGTTCTGAAATTAAATCAATAAATAAATAATTACAGTTCCAAAAATATTTTGCTTTTTTTTATATTTTGCTTATATTTTGTTTGCCAGATTTTGCATGCACAAATTGCTAATGAATTTAGATTTTTTTCCAGTTTAACGTTGATTGGGATAACTACTTTTGTGATTCCATGACACATCGTAAAGAGTATGGAGTACTTTCTAATTCAAAACAGTTTTTTCTTCATAATATTTGCGAGTTTTGTTTCGTTTCGATTCGGCTGAAAATTTGTCCTAATGTTTGTAATTTTCATTGATTTTTTAGTTATCTCAAAGGTTAAATAACTCTGCACTACTCAATAAACATAAATAAAATTTTTCTGCCGAATCGGATATCTTTCACGTTACTACGGAAAATTGTTTTGAAATAGAATTTTTGGCTGTGCACTGAATTTCATAAACACGAATCCAAAATACTCTAGCAGAGAAGAAAAACACGTTTGATATGTGTATGTACATTTAAATAAAATTGCATTTTATGTGCATGCAAACCTATACTTGTACATCTTTTCTATAGTTAATTTAAATGTAGACTGACTGTGCAGCCTCGTAGTCGTCCTCGAGATCCGTGTCCCAATCGACCAGACGTCCACGTCCAGCCCTGTCCATCTTCGCCTTCACCGCCTGAATGTTGAGAATCATTCATAATAATTATTATAATTATAAAAATAATTTATTCGCGTCATGCGATCATTACTAGGTGTGGATGAAACTAGCAAAGTCATGATTATAGTCATGATTGAATTATTATATTATAACAAATGATCTGAAAGAGACTATACCATGGCAATCTTGTCACTTATGTAGACCAAGATTTCCATCTGGAGAACCTGGTCGTCCATGGCTTCTCTCCACGTATCAGCGAGACGATCGGAGACGAGTGGAGAGTGGACACTTTTACGGAAGTATTCCTTCACTCGAACCTGACAACAAATATAAATTGGATAAACGAGATTAAAAAAACAAACAAGCAATTTAATTCGATTAACTCAAATATATGTAGTTCTTCCACTACTATTCCTATGCCACCCCGTTGTGGCATACATAGTAAATTATTTATTCAACCTCTTTGTTGTTTTTGTACTAAAACGTTTATGTTATATTGTTCATTACGTACCCACATAATAAAGTATTATTATTATTAAGGAACTTACAAATGCTCCTTTGCGAGACGAGATGGATCTTACAGTCGACCAGAAGCGATACTGGACACGCTTTGTCGTCTTCTTCTTCAGTCTTCTCACAGACGTCGCGAGATTCGTGCGACCGAGGGGACGAACCATTCTGACCGACGTGTGCCTCAACAAAATCCGTTGTTTGGTCTGATTACAGTATGATATCGATCGATAGATATTCAGTGATTACTGTAGCAGATTTATTGATTAATAAAATATACACAGATTTCTTGAAGAATTGATCTATCTATAAAAATCTGTGCATTTTTGTTTGTCTTTTTCGAAACTTTTTGGATATAAATGAAGCACAAAGTTTCAAAATTTATGAGATTTGAAAAAATTAAATTTGAAATCAGAAATTACAATTTCATATTTAGAATTTAGCTTACTTGTCCGGAACGGGCGCGGCGTTGGCATTGACGGGAGCCTGAGTGGGCAACGGGATCTGAGCCACCGGAAGTCCGAGAGGCTGAGGAGGCAACGGGATGAGTGCCACCGGAAGTCCTACAGGTTGAGGAGGCGGAGGCGGAGGAACCAGCATGGCCAGAAGCGGAGTGGTCGCAGGAGTAGGCGGAGGCGGAGGAGGAGGAACCAGCATCGCGAGAAGCGGAAGAGGAGGAGGCTGAGGCACGTAGGCCTGAACAGGCGGAGGAGACACCGGAGGAGGAGGAGAGCCGGGGGGCACCGGGGACTGCTGAGCTCGCACCGGTGAGAGAGCCATGGGCGAATCCGGAGCCAATCCCATTGGCGAACGAGGGGCGAACCCACTGAAAAAGGATAGGTTGGTATAAAACATCTACGCCATATCTTATTTATTTATTTATTTATCCTTCACCACAAGGGACAAAGTGTTCGAGTGCATGAAAATATGTGAAATATCAAAAAAAATATTAAAAGAGACATAGATGAGATTTTTTTTCTAGTGTAATCTTTTGTTATAACATGCCGACGAAGTAAATCTATGTTAATAAAGATAGAAAAGTCTTACTTGAACCCGGATGCGATGAGGCACGCGACTGCGAAGAGAAGGATGGCTGAGAGAGGAATCCTTCGTTCGGGGTTGACGTTAACGTCGACGTGGACGGGTCCGACGTTGAGAGGACGACGAGGAGGCGAGTCAAGAGATGGTGCACGACCAAGAGGAGACAGAGGGAAGAAATCGCTGAATTTGAATCATTTAATTAACATTTTACATATTGTATTTTCTTTTTCATAACAAACTGTCTTTCAAGCTTGACTCTATCTTTTCTCTGTAGTTGATACAGGTTGGCAAATGATTTACACAACGAGGTAATAGAACCAGCTACATGGGGCATTGCTCTCACCACATAGCTACGAGCTACTCGTTATCTCATTAAAGTGTCCTTAAAACGCTGTTTTTATTATCGAAGCGAAGCTCGAAGCTCATAAACATATTTTTATCAACGGTTTCTTATCAGAATCACGCAATATTTTGACTTCGCCCACTTTCTCGCGTGACATTGCATTTTTACTTATTTTATCGATTTTTTGTTGCATTGTCTCGTCATTTTGCTTAACTTTCAGGAAAAATAAAATTATATGCATTAAAGAAAGTTTGAAAAGCCTCCCGATATTTTTGTGAAATTTTGGAGCGCGTTATGACTTGGTGATTTTGTATTTTCTTTTCAAGGGGAGTGCATTTTATCATGTTTGTAATTAGCGTGGTGCATGAAAAAAACGTTTGTAATTCTATATTATGAGCATTCTTACCTTCCATCACTCCTGTCATCTTCGATCACAGGCTCGTGATCTTCGACGTCGATGTCGTCCAACTCAACGTCATCCTCGCCATCATCTTCATCTTCGACTCCTTCTTCTCCAACCTCCTCATCTTCGCTCCCTTCGTCTCCAACCTCCTCATACGCAGCCACATCCATCTCCTGATCGGCAAGCTCACCGACGTTCGGACCTTCGACAGGAAAGTCTGCCACGGGCCTGAATTTGAATATTTTCATACTCAATATTTGTCATTATCAGAGTGATCGCGTGCACTGAACCACAAACAGGTTCCGTTTTATGTGTTGTGCACATCAGAGGACGTATCCATGAACGTTGGCAAACCGTTTACCGGCAAACGTGACGTCACAAGCGTAGAGGGATCTCTGGCAACCGCCTCTGCCTACGGTTGTGACAACACGTTTGCCGGCACTAAACGTAAATTGTGCTGTTCCTCTCATGTTTGTTATTCATTCAAATTGCCTGTTACATATTTTTTTCCATAAAAATACTCACTGCCTGAGCAGATCCTCTTCCTCGGCCTGATCCCTCTCAACGACGGCGACTCCTGGCTCGTCCTCGGGCTGAGCCCTCTGAGCGACGGCGACTCCTGTCTCGTGCTCGGGCTGACCCCTCTGAAGGACGGCGACTCCTGGCTCGTGCTCGGGCTGACCCCTCTGAACGACGACGACTCCTGGCTGACGTTTGGTCTCCGGAGGGCCGTCCTCATCGTCAGTGGAGCCACCGCTTGTCGGTCTGGCCCTTCTCCTGCAATGAGAAATGCTTATTATTATATATTCATTATTTAATTGATTTTCGCCTTCTCCTCAAGTTTATCGTTAAAGATGAATAATACTCTTTAGCGAGTCTTGGATTTTCGAAAATCGTTGCATATTTGTATTGTATTCCAGACGGATTTTTGCAAATTTGCTTTTTTCCTAGAGTACTTTTGAAAATTGTTTTGCAGGGTCTCTCAAAATTGCATTGTAGACACTGCTTAATCGTATGGTTTTCACATTACAATCAAAGGAGTTGATTGATTTTGGAATTGCTTTTAAGGTATATCGAATGATCGTCTAAACTACAATTCGTAAACAATTTCATATGTCATTTAACCACAATTCACATGGTATACCAACCTTCTATGGAATTGGTGTCCGCCATCACCAACCTCTGCTGCTACAGCTCCGAATTCCCTGCAAGATGTTCTTTATGTAAATCATCTAACCAAACATTTTTATAGGAATATAAATCATTTACTGGATTCAAAAAAATAAGGATGTGCTTCAATTTGCACCTGGTGATACTTGTCTTTGGTAGCGCATAATATAAGTATTAAACTAAAACAAAAAAATAAAGATAAAGATCAAAGATCAAAGATGAAACTGTAGAGGTATTGCCGTTATTAGTCTAAAGCAGAAAGAACGGACTATGCTGAAGGCCAAAACTCAACTATGGAATGTAGAACATATTCATAATTGAATTATTGCCATTGATTTTTTTTGCGACATAAGATTTCGTGACATTCAAACGATCAATTTTTGTTTTATGAACAATTTATTTTTTTTTTTTTTTTTTGCAAACCTACTTGTACGTCTATTAATGTTATTAATTTTACTCCATCTGCATATTCGTAATCAATTAAATATGACCCTTTAAGGGACGGAGTGTAATTATCTAGATTGCATAAAGCTATAGATGTATTTCCAAATAGTTTTTTTAAAAATTTTTTAAATGTGTTGTCCAAGTATTACTACAGTAGAAGACTAACCCTTCATCCTCTCTCTCCACATCGACCTCATCGAGTCCTCCAACAAGGGGCGCTTGCTCTGCCGCGACTCTGTAAAAAATCATAAGTCATATTTGATATATTGTTGAACGTACAATATTACGAAATTACGGATTACAGTGAAGATCTAAGATCAAATATGGTGTGATCGAGCATTTGATAATTTTCTAGATTGAATAAAGCTATAGATGTATTTCATTATAGATTTAGAAACAAGTATAGATGTGTTTTCCAAGTAAGACTATAGCATAATAGAAGACTAACCCTTCATCGTCTCCCACCACTTCTTCTTGCTCGTCCTCCTCAATAGCTACTGCTCGATCGGCAGCGTCTCTGTAAGAAAATCATAACTCATAGTTTATCATTAAATACACAATTTTACGGAATTACGGATTACAGTGAAGATCAAAGATCAAATATAGTGTGATCGAGCATTTGATTGGTGTAATTTTCTAGATTGAATAAAGCTATAGATGTATTTCATTATAGATTTAGAAACAAGCATAGATGTGTTATCCAAGTAATACTACAGTAGAAGACTAACCCTTCTTCATCTCGTACCACATCGACCTCCTCGTGTTCCTCAATAGCGAGCGCTTGCTGTGCGGCGACTCTGTAAGAAAATCATAAGTCATAGAATTTCCTTGAATGTACAATATTGCGGAATTATGGATTACAGTGAAGATCAAAGATCAAATATGGTGTGGTCGAGCATTTGATTTGTGCAATTATCTATTGAAAAAAGCTATAGAGCTTTCATAATAGATTTAAAAAACAAGTATACATGTGTTTTCCAAGTAAGACTATAGCATAATAGAAGACTAACCCTTCATCGTCTCCCACCACTTCTTCCTGCTCGTCAACTTCAATAGTGAGTTCTTCATCGGAAGCGTCTCTGTAAAAAAATCATAATGATATTCTTTCATAATTGAATCACTTTCATTGATTTGTTTGTGATGTAACAGATTTAAAATATTTTAAAATGTGTTTTCCAAGTAATACGTAATACTACAGTAGAGCACTAACCCTTCATCATCCTCTGGTACAACTTCTTCCTCCTCATCCTCTTCAATAGCGGCTGCTTGATCGGCAGTGTCTCTGAAAGCAAATCAATAGTCATAGTCTATCATGGAACAAACAATATTACGGAATTATGGATTACAGTGAAGATCAAAGATCAAATAAGGTGTGGTAGGGAACTTGATTAGTGCTGGACGAAAGCAGATATACCATATTAGAGTCTAGATCACACACAGTAGTGGATGGTATTCTTTCATAATTGAATTACTTTCATTGATTTTTGTGATGTAACAGATTTAAAATATTTTTAAATGCGTTTTCCAAGTAATACTACAGTAGAACACTAACCCTTCATCTTCCTCTCGTACCACTTCCTCCTCCTCATCATCTTCAATAGCGGCTACTTGGTCGGCAGCTTCTCTGTAAGAAAATCAATAGTCATAGTATATCATAGAACACACAACATTGCGTCAGTAAATATCTATTGATTTGTGTGTCGAATTGTGTCTTTTGATGCAAAATATGCAAACATTTCGTGAGCAAAAAAAAGATAATGGTTTGGCATTCGACAGTTTTTTTCTTTTGATAAAATTAATATACTGAGTGATTCTTGTCATTTCTTGTGATATAATGAATATTTCTGAGTGTAGCCAAACGAGAAAAGAAGAATTATTTAAATTATTTATCTGACGATGATACGATAATTGTATCGAAACGTCATAAATAATTTATATAATTCTTCTTTTCTCGTTCGGCATACACTCAGAATTATTCATTATATCACAAGTTTTTCTTTTCAATTAAATACTCACTGGGGAGGTGCTCCGTCATCCTCTGCCACAATGCGATCTTCACGAGTGACGTGACGTCTGCGTTGCGGTACACGACCCTCCTCTTCATCACTGCTTTCTCCGCTAGCAGTCACTGGCCTTTTCCTGAAACGAAAATTGTGTCGATTTATCACTAACACTTAGCACTTCCTATTCTAGTAGTGATCCAAAGGTGTCAACAAATTTTATGCTCACATTTTCGTATCCGATTAAGTAATTTTCATATATACTACATATATTTTATTTTATGTGCTTGCAAACCTATACTTGTACATTAAAAAAATTGTTAATTAAAATAAGTATAATTATGCACATACCTCGCTCCGTTGTCGATGGGCTGGACCGGCCGAACGAGCGGGACGATACAAGCAAGAGGCCGGATGGCCGTACCTTCCACCACGACAATGATGCACGTAGGGCAGCAGACGATGTGGAGACGTGCTGGAGATGATGGAGACGGTTGATGGAGAACCATCTGTGGAGGAACCGTGGAGTGGTTCGAAGCAGTGACAGCATCTGAAAAAGATAATAATAATAATAATAATAATAATAATAATAATAATAATAATAATAATAATAATAATAATAATAATAATAATAATAATAATAATAATAATAATAATAATAATAATAATAATAATAATAATAATAATAATAATAATAATAATAATAATAATAATAATAATAATAATAATAATAATAATAATAATAATAATTTATTCACGTCAAGCGATCATCGCTAGATGGGGGTGGAACGAGAAAAGTCGTGACCATTCATTTGATTCATGAAAAAGGTTAGCGAAAAAAACGTAGCTCTATCTATTCCTTTCACGAAAATGACGAAAAAAATTGTAAAGCAAATATGAAGAATATGAAGGACAAGACAAATGCTTTTTTTTCGAATTTTTCTTAACATTCCATGCTGGTTTTCATAAGATGGATACAATATTGATTAATTATATTGTCAAAATTCTTACATTGTATGCCATCCACGGCTTCCGTCAACGCCGTCCAAGAGGGATCAGAGCGATCCAAGCTGAGGACAAGGCCTCGATATGTGGCGTTAGACGCCTGAACTCCTTCGAAGGCGCGATGAAGCCAACCTTCTATAGTTGTATTCGTCATTGCGAATCTGAATTGTTAGATAATTTGATATGAGCATGCGAATGGAGAACCAATACAAGTTTTATAGAGATGATTACGGTAAAGATCAAAGATCAAGTATGGAAATTTAACGCATATCAAAGAAATCAAAGATCAACGATTACATGGAAGAACATATTGCCATTGTTAGACAGAATCAGATAGAGAGGAATACGGTAAACATCAAAGTTCAACTATCAAATGATAGCGCGTATGATCACTGTTTGAGAAAAGCAAATTGCTGGATTATGATAAAGATCAAAGATCAACGATGAAATGGTAGAACATATTGC
Source organism: Parapristionchus giblindavisi (assembly GCA_943737045.1). Taxonomy (NCBI): domain Eukaryota; kingdom Metazoa; phylum Nematoda; class Chromadorea; order Rhabditida; family Diplogasteridae; genus Parapristionchus; species Parapristionchus giblindavisi. The sequence goes on from CALSFV010000443.1 coordinate 80,533, forward strand.
CAGTGATTGACTGAATAAGATAGAGATGATTACGGTAAAGATCAAAGATCAAGTGCGGAAAGTTAGGGCACATTATCAGAGTTAGACAAAATCAGATATTCTGGATTGTTGTAAAGATCACAAATTAACGATTATTTGTAAGAACATATTGTCATTGTCAGACTGAAGCAGATAGAGAGGATTACGGAAAAGATCAAAGATCATGTTTGGAATATTAGCGCATATTCTCACTGTTAAACAAAATCAGATAGACTGGATTATGGTAAAGATCAAAGATCAACGATGAAATTGTTAAAGATATTGTCAGCGTTAGTGTTTGCGAAAAGCATAATAGCTGGATTACGGTAAAGACCAAAGATCAACGACAAAATGGTAGAAATTTTGTCAGTGTTAGACTGAATAAGATAGACCAGATTATGGTAAAGATCAAAGATCAACTATTGAACGGCAGCATATATCATCAGAGTTAGACAAAAGCAGATAGACTGGGCTACTGTAAAGTTCAAAGATCAACTATTGCACGATAGCGCATATTATCAGAGTTAGACAAAAGCAGATAGACTGGGCTACTGTAAAGTTCAAAGATCAACTATTGCACGATAGCGCATATTATCAGAGTTAGACAAAAGCAGATAGACTGGGCTACTGTAAAGTTCAAAGATCAACTATTGCACGATAGCGCATATTATCAGAGTTAGACAAAAGCAGATAGACTGGGCTACTGCAAAGTTCAAAGATCAACTATTGCACGATAGCGCATACTATCAGAGTTAGACAAAAGCAGATAGACTGGGCTACTGTAAAGTTCAAAGATCAACTATTGCACGATAGCGCATATTATCAGAGTTAGACAAAAGCAGATAGACTGGGCTACAGTAAAGTTCAAAGATCAACTATTGCACGATAGCGCATATTATCAGAGTTAGACAAAAGCAGATAGACTAGATTATGGTATAGATCAAAGATCAACTATTGCACGATAGCGCATATTATCAGAGTTAGACAAAAGCAGATAGACTGGGCTACTGTAAAGTTCAAAGATCAACTATTGCACGATAGCGCATATTATCAGAGTTAGACAAAAGCAGATAGACTGGGCTAATGTAAAGATCAAAGATCAACTATTGCACGATAGCGCATATTATCAGAGTTATACAAAAGCAGATAGACTGGGCTACTGTAAAGTTCAAAGATCAACTATTGCACGATAGCGCATATTATCAGAGTTATACAAAAGCAGATAGACTAGATTATGGTATAGATCAAAGATCAACTATTGCACGATAGCGCATATTATCAGAGTTAGACAAAAGCAGATAGACTGGGCTACTGTAAAGTTCAAAGATCAACTATTGCACGATAGCGCATATTATGAGAGTTAGACAAAAGCAGATAGACTGGGCTACAGTAAAGTTCAAAGATCAACTATTGCACGAAAGCGCATATTATCAGAGTTAGACAAAAGCAGATAGACTGGGCTACTGTAAAGTTCAAAGATCAACTATTGCACGATAGCGCATATTATCAGAGTTAGACAAAAGCAGATAGACTGGGCTACTGTAAAGTTCAAAGAACAACTATTGCACGATAGCGCATATTATCAGAGTTAGACAAAAGCAGATAGACTGGGCTACTGTAAAGTTCAAAGATCAACTATTGCACGATAGCGCATATTATCAGAGTTATACAAAAGCAGATAGACAAGATTATGGTAAAGATCAAAGATCAACTATTGCACGATAGCGCATATTATCAGAGTTAGACAAAAGCAGATAGACTGGGCTACTGTAAAGTTCAAAGATCAACTATTGCACGATAGCGCATATTATCAGAGTTATACAAAAGCAGATAGACAAGATTATGGTAAAGATCAAAGATCAACTATTACACGATAGCGCATATCATCAGAGTTAGACAAAAGCAGATAGACTGGGCTACTGTAAAGTTCAAAGATCAACTATTGCACGATAGCGCATATTATCAGAGTTAGACAAAAGCAGATAGACTGGGCTACTGTAAAGTTCAAAGATCAACTATTGCACGATAGCGCATATTATCAGAGTTAGACAAAAGCAGATAGACTGGGCTACTGTAAAGTTCAAAGATCAACTATTGCACGATAGCGCATATTATCATAGTTAGACAAAAGAATATAGACTGGACAACAGTAAAGATCAAAGATCAACGATTACATGGAAGAATATATTGTCATTGTTAGACAGAATCAGATAGAGAGGAATACGGTAAAGATCAAAGATCAACAATGAAATGATAGAATATGGAAAGTTAGCGCGCATTTTCAGTGTTAGACAAAATCATATAAACTGGATTACGGTAAAGATCAAAGATCAACGGTGAAATGATGGAACGAAAAGTATAGTTAATCCACCGCCAATAATATGCGACATTGAATTATCGATTATAAGTACTCGTAAGGAAAGACGATAGAGAGAAGCGAGATAGTCTGTCTAATTGAGAGAGTGCAATCGATAAGCAAATGAACCCCGTCTACGACCCCCTTCCTAAGTCCTCCCTCTGACTGTCTGTGCGCTCCTCTATTTCCATGCTCTCTCGCCACGTGTGCTCTTTTCGCGTTCGATTATCAGACTGCTGTAGCGAATATACTACTATTTTATCGTTGATCTTTGATCTTTACCGTAATCCAATCCATCTTCTTCAATCTAACACTGATACCATACTTGATCTTTGATCTTTACAGTAATGAAGTGATAGAAGGAAAAGTATAGTTAATACACCGCCAAGAAGATGCGGCATTGATTTATCGATTTTTTTTCTGATTTAGTCTAACACTGACAATATGTACTACCATTTCATCGTTGATCTTTGATCTTTACCGTTATCCTGTCTATCTGCTTTCATATATGTAGCACTATACATGGGTGGGGTACATGGATCTCGATTCTACAGGGGGCATCCGAATGAAAAATGGTTAATTCTCCTAAACTTCATTTGTTACAGGAGGCATTCCAAAAATTTTTCGAAAAGTCCAAATTTTAAAGGGGCACCCCCATATCGGCGCCCATGTATGTCTAGCACTGATGATATGCAATACCTTAGCGAAAACGATAACAACAATTTCGTGGATTTCATACATTACATTCACCGATTTCGATTTCGACTTTTTTCTTGAACGGAGAAAAATCTTTAAGAGACGTTATAAATACTATCGCCGGAGTTGTCCGCTTGAGGTGATGTGAAAGACCAAAGACTAAAGATCAAAAGAACGATTTATCAAAGTCTCTCTCACAATAAGTACGCACATAAACAATACTCAAACAACCTATCTCTACAAAGATAAGAGTCCCAGACTAAAATTAATACAACGAAAGACACGACATCAGTATACAATTATGTAAATGAACGATGGACAATAGTCGATAAAGACGATATTCAATGCAAATTAAATATGTTAATGCCAATCCTAGGCAAAGAAATGCAAATATAATTATAAGAATGAGACATAATAACAAAGAACACATATAAAGATCAAAGATCAACATGGATACTGTAGGGCTGGGTATCAAAACCTAACCGGAAGAATAAGAAATTGCGAGCAATTTCCCCCTGCCCGTGACTGATAAGATAAATGTATTGTATTATAGCGAATGCACGGGACCATGTAAATCAATGCAAACTAATTATAAATGGACTACTGTCTCGAACAGGGTTATGCGGCAACTAAGTTACCGGTAGCTGAAATTGCAGAAATTGCCGACTTTTTATTGGAAACATCTACCAATTATGTAAAATTGTCGAAAATACTTCAAGCAAGTGTATGTTATAAAATTCAATTGCCAGAATTCTCAGCTTGAGCTCTGAAACGCAAGACCAAAGACCAAAGATCAAAAGAGCAGTTTATTCAGAAGCTCTTTCACACAAAGATACAATATACAAGAACAAGATTAAAGGGAGGGTAACCATGGTCAAATACAGTAGGATAGAATTCCCTGGAAAAGGGCACCTCTTGTGGTGTACACTCTCACCACGAAGCATATATCTATATATGTTGCATATTTTTTTGCGTACAATATCTTTAAACTGTGGTATACGGTATATCGGTAAAGATCAAAGATCAACGATGATATGGTTAAACATATTGTCAGCGTTAGACTGAAGCAGATAGAGAGGAATACGGTAAAGATCAAAGATCAAGTATGGAAAGTTAGCGCATATTATCAGTGTAAGACAAAAGCAGGTAGACTGGGCTACTGAAAAGTTCAAAGATCAACTATTGCACGATAGCGCATATTATCAGAGTTAGACAAAAGCAGATAGACTGGGCTACTGTAAAGTTCAAAGATCAACTATTGCACGATAGCGCATATTATCAGAGTTAGACAAAAGCAGATAGACTGGGCTACTGTAAAGTTCAAAGATCAACTATTGCACGATAGCGCATATTATCAGAGTTAGACAAAAGCAGATAGACTGGGCTACTGTAAAGTTCAAAGATCAACTATTGCACGATAGCGCATATTATCAGAGTTAGACAAAAGCAGATAGACAAGATTATGGTAAAGATCAAAGATCAACTATTGCACGATAGCGCATATTATCAGAGTTAGACAAAAGCAGATAGACTGGGCTACTGTAAAGTTCAAAGATCAACTATTGCACGATAGCGCATATTATCAGAGTTAGGCAAAAGCAGATAGACTGGGCTACTGTAAAGTTCAAAGATCAACTATTGCACGATAGCGCATATTATCAGAGTTAGACAAAAGCAGATAGACTGGGCTACTGTAAAGTTCAAAGATCAACTATTGCACGATAGCGCATATTATCAGAGTTAGACAAAAGCAGATAGACTGGGCTACTGTAAAGTTCAAAGATCAACTATTGCACGATAGCGCATACTATCAGAGTTAGACAAAAGCAGATAGACTGGGCTACTGTAAAGTTCAAAGATCAACTATTGCACGAAAGCGCATATTATCAGAGTTAGACAAAAACAGATAGACTAGATTATGGTATAGATCAAAGATCAACTATTGCACGATAGCGCATATTATCAGAGTTAGACAAAAGCAGATAGACTGGGCTACTGTAAAGTTCAAAGATCAACTATTGCACGATAGCGCATATTATCAGAGTTAGACAAAAGCAGATAGACTAGATTATGGTATAGATCAAAGATCAACTATTGCACGATAGCGCATATTATCAGAGTTAGACAAAAACAGATAGACTAGATTATGGTATAGATCAAAGATCAACTATTGCACGATAGCGCATATTATCATAGTTAGACAAAAGAATATAGACTGGGCTACAGTAAAGATCAAAGATCAACTATTGCACGATAGCGCATATTATCAGAGTTAGACAAAAGCAGATAGACTGGGCTACTGTAAAGTTCAAAGATCAACTATTGCACGATAGCGCATATTATCAGAGTTAGACAAAAGCAGATAGACTGGGCTACAGTAAAGTTCAAAGATCAACTATTGCACGAAAGCGCATATTATCAGAGTTAGACAAAAGCAGATAGACTGGGCTACTGTAAAGTTCAAAGATCAACTATTGCACGAAAGCGCATATTATCAGAGTTAGACAAAAACAGATAGACTAGATTATGGTATAGATCAAAGATCAACTATTGCACGATAGCGCATATTATCAGAGTTAGACAAAAGCAGATAGACTGGGCTAATGTAAAGTTCAAAGATCAACTATTGCACGATAGCGCATATTATCAGAGTTAGACAAAAGCAGATAGACTAGATTATGGTATAGATCAAAGATCAACTATTGCACGATAGCGCATATTATCAGAGTTATACAAAAGCAGATAGACTGGGCTACTGTAAAGTTCAAAGATCAACTATTGCACGATAGCGCATATTATCAGAGTTAGACAAAAGCAGATAGACTGGGCTACTGTAAAGTTCAAAGATCAACTATTGCACGATAGCGCATATTATCAGAGTTAGACAAAAGCAGATAGACTAGATTATGGTATAGATCAAAGATCAACTATTGCACGATAGCGCATATTATCAGAGTTAGACAAAAGCAGATAGACTGGGCTACTGTAAAGTTCAAAGATCAACTATTGCACGATAGCGCATATTATCAGAGTTAGACAAAAGCAGATAGACTAGATTATGGTATAGATCAAAGATCAACTATTGCACGATAGCGCATATTATCAGAGTTAGACAAAAGCAGATAGACTGGGCTAGATAGACTGGGCTACTGTAAAGTTCAAAGATCAACTATTGCACGATAGCGCATATGCACGATAGCGCAATGTAAAGTTCAAAGATCAACTATTGCACGATAGCGCATATTATCAGAGTTATACAAAAGCAGATAGACTGGGCTACTGTAAAGTTCAAAGATCAACTATTGCACGATAGCGCATATTATCAGAGTTATACAAAAGCAGATAGACTAGATTATGGTATAGATCAAAGATCAACTATTGCACGATAGCGCATATTATCAGAGTTAGACAAAAGCAGATAGACTAGATTATGGTATAGATCAAAGATCAACTATTGCACGATAGCGCATATTATCAGAGTTAGACAAAAACAGATAGACTAGATTATGGTATAGATCAAAGATCAACTATTGCACGATAGCGCATATTATCAGAGTTAGACAAAAGCAGATAGACTGGGCTACTGTAAAGTTCAAAGATCAACTATTGCACGATAGCGCATATTATCAGAGTTAGACAAAAGCAGATAGACTGGGCTACTGTAAAGTTCAAAGATCAACTATTGCACGATAGCGCATATTATCAGAGTTAGACAAAAGCAGATAGACTGGGCTACTGTAAAGTTCAAAGATCAACTATTGCACGATAGCGCATATTATCATAGTTAGACAAAAGAATATAGACTGGGCTACTGTAAAGTTCAAAGATCCACTATTGCACGATAGCGCATATTATCAGAGTTAGACAAAAGCAGATAGACTGGGCTATTGTAAAGTTCAAAGATCAACTATTGCACGATAGCGCATATTATCAGAGTTAGACAAAAGCAGATAGACTGGGCTACTGTAAAGTTCAAAGATCAACTATTGCACGATAGCGCATATTATCAGAGTTAGACAAAAGCAGATAGACTGGGCTACTGTAAAGTTCAAAGATCAACTATTGCACGATAGCGCATATTATCAGAGTTAGACAAAAGCAGATAGACTGGGCTATTGTAAAGTTCAAAGATCAACTATTGCACGATAGCGCATATTATCAGAGTTAGACAAAAGCAGATAGACTGGGCTACTGTAAAGTTCAGTTAGACAAAAACAGATAGACTGGGCTACTGTAAAGTTCAAAGATCAACTATTGCACGATAGCGCATATTATCAGAGTTAGACAAAGATCAACTATTGCACGATAGCATATTATCAGAGTTAGACAAAAGCAGATAGACTGGGCTACTGTAAAGTTCAAAGATCAACTATTGCACTGCATATTATCAGAGTTAGACAAAAGCAGATAGACTGGGCTACTGTAAAGTTCAAAGATCCACTATTGCACGATAGCGCATATTATCAGAGTTAGACAAAAGCAGATAGACTGGGCTACTGTAAAGTTCAAAGATCAACTATTGCACGATAGCGCATATTATCAGAGTTAGACAAAAACAGATAGACTGGGCTACTGTAAAGTTCAAAGATCAACTATTGCACGATAGCGCATATTATCAGAGTTAGACAGATAGACTGGGCTAAAAGTTCAGATAGACATATTATCAGAGTTAGACAAAAACAGATAGACTAGATTATGGTATAGATCAAAGATCAACTATTGCACGATAGCGCATATTATCAGAGTTAGGCAAAAGCAGATAGACTGGGCTACTGTAAAGTTCAAAGATCAACTATTGCACGATAGCGCATATTATCAGAGTTAGACAAAAGCAGATAGACTGGGCTACTGTAAAGTTCAAAGATCAACTATTGCACGATAGCGCATATTATCAGAGTTAGACAAAAGCAGATAGACTGGGCTACTGTAAAGTTCAAAGATCAACTATTGCACGATAGCGCATATTATCAGAGTTAGACAAAAGCAGATAGACTAGATTATGGTATAGATCAAAGATCAACTATTGCACGATAGCGCATATTATCAGAGTTAGACAAAAACAGATAGACTAGATTATGGTATAGATCAAAGATCAACTATTGCACGATAGCGCATATTATCATAGTTAGACAAAAGAATATAGACTGGGCTACAGTAAAGATCAAAGATCAACTATTGCACGATAGCGCATATTATCAGAGTTAGACAAAAGCAGATAGACTGGGCTACTGTAAAGTTCAAAGATCAACTATTGCACGATAGCGCATATTATCAGAGTTAGACAAAAGCAGATAGACTGGGCTACAGTAAAGTTCAAAGATCAACTATTGCACGATAGCGCATATTATCAGAGTTAGACAAAAGCAGATAGACTGGGCTACTGTAAAGTTCAAAGATCAACTATTGCACGAAAGCGCATATTATCAGAGTTAGACAAAAACAGATAGACTAGATTATGGTATAGATCAAAGATCAACTATTGCACGATAGCGCATATTATCAGAGTTAGACAAAAGCAGATAGACTGGGCTAATGTAAAGTTCAAAGATCAACTATTGCACGATAGCGCATATTATCAGAGTTATACAAAAGCAGATAGACTGGGCTACTGTAAAGTTCAAAGATCAACTATTGCACGATAGCGCATATTATCAGAGTTAGACAAAAGCAGATAGACTAGATTATGGTATAGATAAAAGATCAACTATTGCACGATAGCGCATATTATCAGAGTTAGACAAAAACAGATAGACTAGATTATGGTATAGATCAAAGATCAACTATTGCACGATAGCGCATATTATCAGAGTTAGGCAAAAGCAGATAGACTAGATTATGGTATAGATCAAAGATCAACTATTGCACGATAGCGCATATTATCAGAGTTAGACAAAAGCAGATAGACTGGGCTACTGTAAAGTTCAAAGATCAACTATTGCACGATAGCGCATATTATCAGAGTTAGACAAAAACAGATAGACTAGATTATGGTATAGATCAAAGATCAACTATTGCACGATAGCGCATATTATCAGAGTTAGGCAAAAGCAGATAGACTGGGCTACTGTAAAGTTCAAAGATCAACTATTGCACGATAGCGCATATTATCAGAGTTAGACAAAAGCAGATAGACTGGGCTACTGTAAAGTTCAAAGATCAACTATTGCACGATAGCGCATATTATCAGAGTTAGACAAAAGCAGATAGACTGGGCTACTGTAAAGTTCAAAGATCAACTATTGCACGATAGCGCATATTATCAGAGTTAGACAAAAACAGATAGACTAGATTATGGTATAGATCAAAGATCAACTATTGCACGATAGCGCATATTATCAGAGTTAGGCAAAAGCAGATAGACTGGGCTACTGTAAAGTTCAAAGATCAACTATTGCACGATAGCGCATATTATCAGAGTTAGACAAAAGCAGATAGACTGGGCTACTGTAAAGTTCAAAGATCAACTATTGCACGATAGCGCATATTATCAGAGTTAGACAAAAGCAGATAGACTGGGCTACTGTAAAGTTCAAAGATCAACTATTGCACGATAGCGCATATTATCAGAGTTAGACAAAAGCAGATAGACTAGATTATGGTATAGATCAAAGATCAACTATTGCACGATAGCGCATATTATCAGAGTTAGACAAAAGCAGATAGACTAGATTATGGTATAGATCAAAGATCAACTATTGCACGATAGCGCATATTATCAGAGTTAGACAAAAGCAGATAGACTGGGCTACTGTAAAGTTCAAAGATCAACTATTGCACGATAGCGCATATTATCAGAGTTAGACAAAAACAGATAGACTAGATTATGGTATAGATCAAAGATCAACTATTGCACGATAGCGCATATTATCAGAGTTAGGCAAAAGCAGATAGACTGGGCTACTGTAAAGTTCAAAGATCAACTATTGCACGATAGCGCATATTATCAGAGTTAGACAAAAGCAGATAGACTGGGCTACTGTAAAGTTCAAAGATCAACTATTGCACGATAGCGCATATTATCAGAGTTAGACAAAAGCAGATAGACTGGGCTACTGTAAAGTTCAAAGATCAACTATTGCACGAAAGCGCATATTATCAGAGTTAGACAAAAGCAGATAGACTGGGCTACTGTAAAGTTCAAAGATCAACTATTGCACGATAGCGCATATTATCAGAGTTAGACAAAAGCAGATAGACTGGGCTACTGTAAAGTTCAAAGATCAACTATTGCACGATAGCGCATATTATCAGAGTTAGACTGGGCTAGTTAGACAAAAGCAGATAGACTAGATTATGGTATAGATCAAAGATCAACTATTGCACGATAGCGCATATTATCAGAGTTAGACAAAAACAGATAGACTAGATTATGGTATAGATCAAAGATCAACTATTGCACGATAGCGCATATTATCAGAGTTAGACAAAAGCAGATAGACTGGGCTACTGTAAAGTTCAAAGATCAACTATTGCACGATAGCGCATATTATCAGAGTTAGACAAAAGCAGATAGACTGGGCTACTGTAAAGTTCAAAGATCAACTATTGCACGATAGCGCATATTATCAGAGTTAGACAAAAGCAGATAGACTAGATTATGGTATAGATCAAAGATCAACTATTGCACGATAGCGCATATTATCAGAGTTAGACAAAAACAGATAGACTAGATTATGGTATAGATCAAAGATCAACTATTGCACGATAGCGCATATTATCAGAGTTAGACAAAAGCAGATAGACTGGGCTACTGTAAAGTTCAAAGATATTATCAGAGTTAGACAAAAGCAGATAGACTGGGCTACTGTAAAGTTCAAAGATCAACTATTGCACGATAGCGCATATTATCAGAGTTAGACAAAAGCAGATCAACTATTGCACGATAGCGCATATTATCAGAGTTAGACAAAAGCAGATAGACTGGGCTACTGTAAAGTTCAAAGATCAACTATTGCACGATAGCGCATATTATCAGAGTTAGACAAAAGCAGATAGACTGGGCTACTGTAAAGTTCAAAGATCAACTATTGCACGATAGCGCATATTATCAGAGTTAGACAAAAGCAGATAGACTAGATTATGGTATAGATCAAAGATCAACTATTGCACGATAGCGCATATTATCAGAGTTAGGCAAAAGCAGATAGACTGGGCTACTGTAAAGTTCAAAGATCAACTATTGCACGATAGCGCATATTATCAGAGTTAGACAAAAGCAGATAGACTGGGCTACTGTAAAGTTCAAAGATCAACTATTGCACGATAGCGCATATTATCAGAGTTAGACAAAAGCAGATAGACTAGATTATGGTATAGATCAAAGATCAACTATTGCACGATAGCGCATATTATCAGAGTTAGACAAAAGGTATAGATCAAAGATCAACTATTGCACGATAGCGCATATTATCAGAGTTAGGCAAAAGCAGATAGACTGGGCTACTGTAAAGTTCAAAGATAGACAAAAGCAGATAGACTGGGCTACTGTAAAGTTCAAAGATCAACTATTGCACGATAGCGCATATTATCAGAGTTAGACAAAAACAGATAGACTAGATTATGGTATAGATCAAAGATCAACTATTGCACGATAGCGCATATTATCAGAGTTAGGCAAAAGCAGATAGACTGGGCTACTGTAAAGTTCAAAGATCAACTATTGCACGATAGCGCATATTATCAGAGTTAGACAAAAGCAGATAGACTGGGCTACTGTAAAGTTCAAAGATCAACTATTGCACGATAGCGCATATTATCAGAGTTAGACAAAAGCAGATAGACTAGATTATGGTATAGATCAAAGATCAACTATTGCACGATAGCGCATATTATCAGAGTTAGACAAAAGCAGATAGACTGGGCTACTGTAAAGTTCAAAGATCAACTATTGCACGATAGCGCATATTATCAGAGTTAGACAAAAACAGATAGACTAGATTATGGTATAGATCAAAGATCAACTATTGCACGATAGCGCATATTATCAGAGTTAGGCAAAAGCAGATAGACTGGGCTACTGTAAAGTTCAAAGATCAACTATTGCACGATAGCGCATATTATCAGAGTTAGACAAAAGCAGATAGACTGGGCTACTGTAAAGTTCAAAGATCAACTATTGCACGATAGCGCATATTATCAGAGTTAGACAAAAGCAGATAGACTAGATTATGGTATAGATCAAAGATCAACTATTGCACGATAGCGCATATTATCAGAGTTAGACAAAAACAGATAGACTAGATTATGGTATAGATCAAAGATCAACTATTGCACGATAGCGCATATTATCAGAGTTAGGCAAAAGCAGATAGACTAGATTATGGTATAGATCAAAGATCAACTATTGCACGATAGCGCATATTATCAGAGTTAGACAAAAGCAGATAGACTGGGCTACTGTAAAGTTCAAAGATCAACTATTGCACGATAGCGCATATTATCAGAGTTAGACAAAAGCAGATAGACTGGGCTACTGTAAAGTTCAAAGATCAACTATTGCACGATAGCGCATATTATCAGAGTTAGACAAAAACAGATAGACTAGATTATGGTATAGATCAAAGATCAACTATTGCACGATAGCGCATATTATCAGAGTTAGGCAAAAGCAGATAGACTGGGCTACTGTAAAGTTCAAAGATCAACTATTGCACGATAGCGCATATTATCAGAGTTAGACAAAAGCAGATAGACTGGGCTACTGTAAAGTTCAAAGATCAACTATTGCACGATAGCGCATATTATCAGAGTTAGACAAAAGCAGATAGACTGGGCTACTGTAAAGTTCAAAGATCAACTATTGCACGAAAGCGCATATTATCAGAGTTAGACAAAAGCAGATAGACTGGGCTACTGTAAAGTTCAAAGATCAACTATTGCACGATAGCGCATATTATCAGAGTTAGACAAAAGCAGATAGACTGGGCTACTGTAAAGTTCAAAGATCAACTATTGCACGATAGCGCATATTATCAGAGTTAGACAAAAGCAGATAGACTAGATTATGGTATAGATCAAAGATCAACTATTGCACGATAGCGCATATTATCAGAGTTAGACAAAAACAGATAGACTAGATTATGGTATAGATCAAAGATCAACTATTGCACGATAGCGCATATTATCAGAGTTAGACAAAAGCAGATAGACTGGGCTACTGTAAAGTTCAAAGATCAACTATTGCACGATAGCGCATATTATCAGAGTTAGACAAAAGCAGATAGACTGGGCTACTGTAAAGTTCAAAGATCAACTATTGCACGATAGCGCATATTATCAGAGTTAGACAAAAGCAGATAGACTAGATTATGGTACTGGGCATATTATCAGAGTTAGCAGATAGACTAGATTATGGTATAGATCAAAGATCAACTATTGCACGATAGCGCATATTATCAGAGTTAGACGATAGCGCATATTATCAGAGTTAGACAAAAGCAGATAGACTGGGCTACTGTAAAGTTCAAAGATCAACTATTGCACGATAGCGCATATTATCAGAGTTAGACAAAAGCAGATAGACTGGGCTACTGTAAAGATAGCGCATATTATCAGAGTTAGACAAAAGCAGATAGACTAGATTATGGTATAGATCAAAGATCAACTATTGCACGATAGCGCATATTATCAGAGTTAGACAAAAACAGATAGACTAGATTATGGTATAGATCAAAGATCAACTATTGCACGATAGCGCATATTATCAGAGTTAGACAAAAACAGATAGACTAGATTATGGTATAGATCAAAGATCAACTATTGCACGATAGCGCATATTATCAGAGTTAGACAAAAGCAGATAGACTGGGCTACTGTAAAGTTCAAAGATCAACTATTGCACGATAGCGCATATTATCAGAGTTAGACAAGTATAGATCAAAGATCAACTATTGCACGATAGCGCATATTATCAGAGTTAGACAAAAGCAGATAGACTGGGCTACTGTAAAGTTCAAAGATCAACTATTGCACGATAGCGCATATTATCAGAGTTAGCAGATAGACTAGATTATGGTATAGATATCAACTATTCACGATAGCATATTATCAGAGGCAAAAGCAGATAGACTGGGCTACTGTAAAGTTCAAAGATCAACTATTGCACGATAGCGCATATTATCAGAGTTAGACAAAAGCAGATAGACTGGGCTACTGTAAAGTTCAAAGATCAACTATTGCACGATAGCGCATATTATCAGAGTTAGACAAAAGCAGATAGACTAGATTATGGTATAGATCAAAGATCAACTATTGCACGATAGCGCATATTATCAGAGTTAGACAAAAGCAGATAGACTGGGCTACTGTAAAGTTCAAAGATCAACTATTGCACGATAGCGCATATTATCAGAGTTAGACAAAAACAGATAGACTAGATTATGGTATAGATCAAAGATCAACTATTGCACGATAGCGCATATTATCAGAGTTAGGCAAAAGCAGATAGACTAGATTATGGTATAGATCAAAGATCAACTATTGCACGATAGCGCATATTATCAGAGTTAGACAAAAACAGATAGACTAGATTATGGTATAGATCAAAGATCAACTATTGCACGATAGCGCATATTATCAGAGTTAGACAAAAGCAGATAGACTGGGCTACTGTAAAGTTCAAAGATCAACTATTGCACGATAGCGCATATTATCAGAGTTAGACAAAAGCAGATAGACTGGGCTACTGTAAAGTTCAAAGATCAACTATTGCACGATAGCGCATATTATCAGAGTTAGACAAAAACAGATAGACTAGATTATGGTATAGATCAAAGATCAACTATTGCACGATAGCGCATATTATCAGAGTTAGGCAAAAGCAGATAGACTAGATTATGGTATAGATCAAAGATCAACTATTGCACGATAGCGCATATTATCAGAGTTAGACAAAAGCAGATAGACTGGGCTACTGTAAAGTTCAAAGATCAACTATTGCACGATAGCGCATATTATCAGAGTTAGACAAAAGCAGATAGACTGGGCTACTGTAAAGTTCAAAGATCAACTATTGCACGATAGCGCATATTATCAGAGTTAGACAAAAACAGATAGACTAGATTATGGTATAGATCAAAGATCAACTATTGCACGATAGCGCATATTATCAGAGTTAGGCAAAAGCAGATAGACTGGGCTACTGTAAAGTTCAAAGATCAACTATTGCACGATAGCGCATATTATCAGAGTTAGACAAAAGCAGATAGACTGGGCTACTGTAAAGTTCAAAGATCAACTATTGCACGATAGCGCATATTATCAGAGTTAGACAAAAGC
Organism: Parapristionchus giblindavisi; assembly: GCA_943737045.1. NCBI lineage: Eukaryota > Metazoa > Nematoda > Chromadorea > Rhabditida > Diplogasteridae > Parapristionchus > Parapristionchus giblindavisi. The sequence continues at coordinate 95,879 of CALSFV010000443.1, forward strand.
AGATAGACTGGGCTACTGTAAAGTTCAAAGATCAACTATTGCACGAAAGCGCATATTATCAGAGTTAGACAAAAGCAGATAGACTGGGCTACTGTAAAGTTCAAAGATCAACTATTGCACGATAGCGCATATTATCAGAGTTAGACAAAAGCAGATAGACTGGGCTACTGTAAAGTTCAAAGATCAACTATTGCACGATAGCGCATATTATCAGAGTTAGACAAAAGCAGATAGACTAGATTATGGTATAGATCAAAGATCAACTATTGCACGATAGCGCATATTATCAGAGTTAGACAAAAACAGATAGACTAGATTATGGTATAGATCAAAGATCAACTATTGCACGATAGCGCATATTATCAGAGTTAGACAAAAGCAGATAGACTGGGCTACTGTAAAGTTCAAAGATCAACTATTGCACGATAGCGCATATTATCAGAGTTAGACAAAAGCAGATAGACTGGGCTACTGTAAAGTTCAAAGATCAACTATTGCACGATAGCGCATATTATCAGAGTTAGACAAAAGCAGATAGACTAGATTATGGTATAGATCAAAGATCAACTATTGCACGATAGCGCATATTATCAGAGTTAGACAAAAACAGATAGACTAGATTATGGTATAGATCAAAGATCAACTATTGCACGATAGCGCATATTATCAGAGTTAGACAAAAGCAGATAGACTGGGCTACTGTAAAGTTCAAAGATCAACTATTGCACGATAGCGCATATTATCAGAGTTAGACAAAAGCAGATAGACTGGGCTACTGTAAAGTTCAAAGATCAACTATTGCACGATAGCGCATATTATCAGAGTTAGACAAAAGCAGATAGACTGGGCTACTGTAAAGTTCAAAGATCAACTATTGCACGATAGCGCATATTATCAGAGTTAGACAAAAGCAGATAGACTAGATTATGGTATAGATCAAAGATCAACTATTGCACGATAGCGCATATTATCAGAGTTAGGCAAAAGCAGATAGACTGGGCTACTGTAAAGTTCAAAGATCAACTATTGCACGATAGCGCATATTATCAGAGTTAGACAAAAGCAGATAGACTGGGCTACTGTAAAGTTCAAAGATCAACTATTGCACGATAGCGCATATTATCAGAGTTAGACAAAAGCAGATAGACTAGATTATGGTATAGATCAAAGATCAACTATTGCACGATAGCGCATATTATCAGAGTTAGACAAAAGCAGATAGACTGGGCTACTGTAAAGTTCAAAGATCAACTATTGCACGATAGCGCATATTATCAGAGTTAGACAAAAACAGATAGACTAGATTATGGTATAGATCAAAGATCAACTATTGCACGATAGCGCATATTATCAGAGTTAGGCAAAAGCAGATAGACTGGGCTACTGTAAAGTTCAAAGATCAACTATTGCACGATAGCGCATATTATCAGAGTTAGACAAAAGCAGATAGACTGGGCTACTGTAAAGTTCAAAGATCAACTATTGCACGATAGCGCATATTATCAGAGTTAGACAAAAGCAGATAGACTAGATTATGGTATAGATCAAAGATCAACTATTGCACGATAGCGCATATTATCAGAGTTAGACAAAAACAGATAGACTAGATTATGGTATAGATCAAAGATCAACTATTGCACGATAGCGCATATTATCAGAGTTAGGCAAAAGCAGATAGACTAGATTATGGTATAGATCAAAGATCAACTATTGCACGATAGCGCATATTATCAGAGTTAGACAAAAGCAGATAGACTGGGCTACTGTAAAGTTCAAAGATCAACTATTGCACGATAGCGCATATTATCAGAGTTAGACAAAAGCAGATAGACAAGATTATGGTAAAGATCAAAGATCAACTATTGCACGATAGCGCATATTATCAGAGTTAGACAAAAGCAGATAGACTGGGCTACTGTAAAGTTCAAAGATCAACTATTGCACGATAGCGCATATTATCAGAGTTAGACAAAAGCAGATAGACTGGGCTACTGTAAAGTTCAAAGATCAACTATAGCACGATAGCGCATATTATCAGAGTTAGACAAAAGCAGATAGACTGGGCTACTGTAAAGTTCAAAGATCAACTATTGCACGATAGCGCATATTATCAGAGTTAGACAAAAGCAGATAGACTAGATTATGGTATAGATCAAAGATCAACTATTGCACGATAGCGCATATTATCAGAGTTAGACAAAAGCAGATAGACTGGGCTACTGTAAAGTTCAAAGATCAACTATTGCACGATAGCGCATATTATCAGAGTTAGACAAAAACAGATAGACTAGATTATGGTATAGATCAAAGATCAACTATTGCACGATAGCGCATATTATCAGAGTTAGGCAAAAGCAGATAGACTGGGCTACTGTAAAGTTCAAAGATCAACTATTGCACGATAGCGCATATTATCAGAGTTAGACAAAAGCAGATAGACTGGGCTACTGTAAAGTTCAAAGATCAACTATTGCACGATAGCGCATATTATCAGAGTTAGACAAAAACAGATAGACTAGATTATGGTATAGATCAAAGATCAACTATTGCACGATAGCGCATATTATCAGAGTTAGGCAAAAGCAGATAGACTAGATTATGGTATAGATCAAAGATCAACTATTGCACGATAGCGCATATTATCAGAGTTAGACAAAAGCAGATAGACTGGCTACTGTAAAGTTCAAAGATCAACTATTGCACGATAGCGCATATTATCAGAGTTAGACAAAAGCAGATAGACAAGATTATAGACAAAAGCAGATAGAAGAGTTCAAAGATCAACTATTGCACGATAGCGCATATTATCAGAGTTAGACAACTAAGCAGATAGACTGGGCTACTGTAAAGTTCAAAGATCAACTATTGCACGATAGCGCATATTATCAGAGTTAGACAAAAGCAGATAGACTGGGCTACTGTAAAGTTCAAAGATCAACTATAGCACGATAGCGCATATTATCAGAGTTAGACAAAAGCAGATAGACTGGGCTATTGTAAAGTTCAAAGATCAACTATTGCACGATAGCGCATATTATCAGAGTTAGGCAAAAGCAGATAGACTAGATTATGGTATAGATCAAAGATCAACTATTGCACGATAGCGCATATTATCAGAGTTAGACAAAAGCAGATAGACTAGATTATGGTATAGATCAAAGATCAACTATTGCACGATAGCGCATATTATCAGAGTTAGACAAAAGCAGATAGACTGGGCTACTGTAAAGTTCAAAGATCAACTATTGCACGATAGCGCATATTATCAGAGTTAGACAAAAGCAGATAGACTGGGCTACTGTAAAGTTCAAAGATCAACTATTGCACGATAGCGCATATTATCAGAGTTAGACAAAAGCAGATAGACTGGGCTACTGTAAAGTTCAAAGATCAACTATTGCACGATAGCGCATATTATCAGAGTTAGACAAAAGCAGATAGACAAGATTATGGTAAAGATCAAAGATCAACTATTGCACGATAGCGCATATTATCAGAGTTAGACAAAAGCAGATAGACAAGATTATGGTAAAGATCAAAGATCAACTATTGCACGATAGCGCATATTATCAGAGTTAGACAAAAGCAGATAGACAAGATTATGGTAAAGATCAAAGATCAACTATTGCACGATAGCGCATATTATCAGAGTTAGACAAAAGCAGATAGACAAGATTATGGTAAAGATCAAAGATCAACTATTGCACGATAGCGCATATTATCAGATAGCGCATATTATCAGAGTTAGACAAAAGCAGATAGACTGGGCTACTGTAAAGTTCAAAGATCAACTATTGCACGATAGCGCATATTATCAGAGTTAGACAAAAGCAGATAGACTGGGCTACTGTAAAGTTCAAAGATCAACTATAGCACGATAGCGCATATTATCAGAGTTAGACAAAAGCAGATAGACTGGGCTATTGTAAAGTTCAAAGATCAACTATTGCACGATAGCGCATATTATCAGAGTTAGGCAAAAGCAGATAGACTAGATTATGGTATAGATCAAAGATCAACTATTGCACGATAGCGCATATTATCAGAGTTAGACAAAAGCAGATAGACTAGATTATGGTATAGATCAAAGATCAACTATTGCACGATAGCGCATATTATCAGAGTTAGACAAAAGCAGATAGACTGGGCTACTGTAAAGTTCAAAGATCAACTATTGCACGATAGCGCATATTATCAGAGTTAGACAAAAGCAGATAGACTGGGCTACTGTAAAGTTCAAAGATCAACTATTGCACGATAGCGCATATTATCAGAGTTAGACAAAAGCAGATAGACTGGGCTACTGTAAAGTTCAAAGATCAACTATTGCACGATAGCGCATATTATCAGAGTTAGGCAAAAGCAGATAGACTGGGCTACTGTAAAGTTCAAAGATCAACTATTGCACGAAAGCGCATATTATCAGAGTTAGACAAAAGCAGATAGACTGGGCTACAGTAAAGTTCAAAGATCAACTATTGCACGATAGCGCATATTATCAGAGTTATACAAAAGCAGATAGACTGGGCTACAGTAAAGTTCAAAGATCAACTATTGCACGAAAGCGCATATTATCAGAGTTAGACAAAAGCAGATAGACTGGGCTACTGTAAAGTTCAAAGATCAACTATTGCACGATAGCGCATATTATCAGAGTTAGACAAAAGCAGATAGACTGGGCTACTGTAAAGTTCAAAGATCAACTATTGCACGATAGCGCATATTATCAGAGTTAGACAAAAGCAGATAGACTAGATTATGGTATAGATCAAAGATCAACTATTGCACGATAGCGCATATTATCAGAGTTAGACAAAAGCAGATAGACTGGGCTACTGTAAAGTTCAAAGATCAACTATTGCACGATAGCGCATATTATCAGAGTTAGACAAAAGCAGATAGACTAGGCTATGGTATAGATCAAAGATCAACTATTGCACGATAGCGCATATTATCAGAGTTAGGCAAAAGCAGATAGACTGGGCTACTGTGCACGATAGCGCATATTATCAGAGTTAGACAAAAACAGATAGACTAGATTATGGTATAGATCAAAGATCAACTATTGCACGATAGCGCATATTATCAGAGTTAGGCAAAAGCAGATAGACTGGGCTACTGTAAAGTTCAAAGATCAACTATTGCACGATAGCGCATATTATCAGAGTTAGACAAAAGCAGATAGACTGGGCTACTGTAAAGTTCAAAGATCAACTATTGCACGATAGCGCATATTATCAGAGTTAGACAAAAACAGATAGACTAGATTATGGTATAGATCAAAGATCAACTATTGCACGATAGCGCATATTATCAGAGTTAGGCAAAAGCAGATAGACTGGGCTACTGTAAAGTTCAAAGATCAACTATTGCACGATAGCGCATATTATCAGAGTTAGACAAAAGCAGATAGACTGGGCTACTGTAAAGTTCAAAGATCAACTATTGCACGATAGCGCATATTATCAGAGTTAGACAAAAGCAGATAGACTAGATTATGGTATAGATCAAAGATCAACTATTGCACGATAGCGCATATTATCAGAGTTAGACAAAAACAGATAGACTAGATTATGGTATAGATCAAAGATCAACTATTGCACGATAGCGCATATTATCAGAGTTAGGCAAAAGCAGATAGACTAGATTATGGTATAGATCAAAGATCAACTATTGCACGATAGCGCATATTATCAGAGTTAGACAAAAGCAGATAGACTGGGCTACAGAGTTAGACAAAAGCAGATAGACAAGATTATGGTAAAGATCAAAGATCAACTATTGCACGATAGCGCATATTATCAGAGTTAGACAAAAGCAGATAGACAAGATTATGGCTAAAGATAAAGTTCAAAGATCAACTATTGCACGATAGCGCATATTATCAGAGTTAGACAAAAGCAGATAGACTGGGCTACTGTAAAGTTCAAAGATCAACTATTGCACGATAGCGCATATTATCAGAGTTAGACAAAAGCAGATAGACTGGGCTACTGTAAAGTTCAAAGATCAACTATAGCACGATAGCGCATATTATCAGAGTTAGACAAAAGCAGATAGACTGGGCTATTGTAAAGTTCAAAGATCAACTATTGCACGATAGCGCATATTATCAGAGTTAGGCAAAAGCAGATAGACTAGATTATGGTATAGATCAAAGATCAACTATTGCACGATAGCGCATATTATCAGAGTTAGACAAAAGCAGATAGACTAGATTATGGTATAGATCAAAGATCAACTATTGCACGATAGCGCATATTATCAGAGTTAGACAAAAGCAGATAGACAAGATTATGGTAAAGATCAAAGATCAACTATTGCACGATAGCGCATATTATCAGAGTTAGACAAAAGCAGATAGACAAGATTATGGTAAAGATCAAAGATCAACTATTGCACGATAGCGCATATTATCAGAGTTAGACAAAAGCAGATAGACAAGATTATGGTAAAGATCAAAGATCAACTATTGCACGATAGCGCATATTATCAGAGTTAGACAAAAGCAGATAGACAAGATTATGGTAAAGATCAAAGATCAACTATTGCACGATAGCGCATATTATCAGAGTTAGACAAAAGCAGATAGACTGGGCTACTGTAAAGTTCAAAGATCAACTATTGCACGATAGCGCATATTATCAGAGTTAGACAAAAGCAGATAGACAAGATTATGGTAAAGATCAAAGATCAACTATTGCACGATAGCGCATATTATCAGAGTTAGACAAAAGCAGATAGACTGGGCTACTGTAAAGTTCAAAGATCAACTATTGCACGATAGCGCATATTATCAGAGTTAGGCAAAAGCAGATAGACTGGGCTACTGTAAAGTTCAAAGATCAACTATTGCACGAAAGCGCATATTATCAGAGTTAGACAAAAGCAGATAGACTGGGCTACAGTAAAGTTCAAAGATCAACTATTGCACGATAGCGCATATTATCAGAGTTATACAAAAGCAGATAGACTGGGCTACTGTAAAGTTCAAAGATCAACTATTGCACGAAAGCGCATATTATCAGAGTTAGACAAAAGCAGATAGACTGGGCTACTGTAAAGTTCAAAGATCAACTATTGCACGAAAGCGCATATTATCAGAGTTAGACAAAAGCAGATAGACTGGGCTACAGTAAAGTTCAAAGATCAACTATTGCACGATAGCGCATATTATCAGAGTTATACAAAAGCAGATAGACTGGGCTACAGTAAAGTTCAAAGATCAACTATTGCACGAAAGCGCATATTATCAGAGTTAGACAAAAGCAGATAGACTGGGCTACTGTAAAGTTCAAAGATCAACTATTGCACGATAGCGCATATTATCAGAGTTAGACAAAAGCAGATAGACTGGGCTACAGTAAAGTTCAAAGATCAACTATTGCACGAAAGCGCATATTATCAGAGTTAGACAAAAGCAGATAGACTGGGCTACTGTAAAGTTCAAAGATCAACTATTGCACGATAGCGCATATTATCATAGTTAGACAAAAGAATATAGACTGGACAACAGTAAAGATCAAAGATCAACGATTACATGGAAGAATATATTGTCATTGTTAGACAGAATCAGATAGAGAGGAATACGGTAAAGATCAAAGATCAACAATGAAATGATAGAATATGGAAAGTTAGCGCGCATTTTCAGTGTTAGACAAAATCATATAAACTGGATTACGGTAAAGATCAAAGATCAACGGTGAAATGATGGAACGAAAAGTATAGTTAATCCACCGCCAATAATATGCGACATTGAATTATCGATTTTTTTCTGATTTAGAGCAACACTGACAATATGTACTATCATTTCATCGCTGATCTTTGATCTTTACAGTTATCCAGTCTATCTGCTTTCATATCACGGATCTCTTGTAAAAGTGTATGAAGCCATTGCACAGAAAAAAATAATTTTCCTCCTTTTTTTATTGACAGTTGTTAAACTGGCCTAAATGAGTGCGAAAACCACATTTTTAAATTTCGGTTTTCGAAATTTGCATACCTATGCAATTTGTTTCCTGTAAACTTCAGATGAATGTAACTCGCTTCGTTTTTGTGCTACCGTGTTCAATTTTTTTTAGATCGGTTGCTAATGAGCTCGTCTAGAAATAACTCAACTAAGGATATGGACGGAAATGCTGTTTTTCATGTGTTATTGCAAGAAAACTGTTTTTTAGCACGCAAAATGCGATGTTTCTCGAAAATTTTCTCTAAAGGATAAGAATTTTATTGCAGATTCGGATTCCCTGTCCACAAATTGGGGTGTCCTGATATATCTTTTAACCCAACTCTGTCCCCCCAATAGTGCTAATTGTATATCGTTCTGGACGCAATTTTCTCTCAAATCACATTTTTTTGGCTGTAAATCAGTTCAAACTTATGCTAATTTTGTTATTAGCATATTTAAACCCTGTATCTCGAGCAGCCTTACAAAATTGTCTTAGTGGTTCGAATTCTCAACAACAATCATTTTTGAGTTATGAATCGAAAACTGATTTTATTAACGATATGAATTGCACTGTTCTTATTTATCGTTTATTGACATTTGTTTATTGATCGTTAAGGTCGAAGAAACTGTTTGAGTCATTCTTGACTGAAACAGTTATCCATTCTTTTCCATTGAACCTTCGCAAAACTCTGAGAAATCACTATTATTATTTTTATTATTTTATCATAGAATGCATCCGAAGTTATCACTCTCTCATTCTCGAATGTTCTCTTCTCTCGGACATGATGAATCGATATTTGAAAACAGAGCGAAAACGCTGGAGTTTTTAAGTTGCATCAAGCCAGAAAGGCGAAAAATCGTTAATAAAATCAGTTTTCGATTCATAACTCAAAAATGATTGTTGTTGAGAATTCGAACCACTAAGACAATGCGATGTTTCTCGAAAATTTTCTCTAAAGGATAAGAATTTTATTGCAGATTCGGATTCCCCGTCCATAAATTGGGGTATCCTGATATATCTTTTAATCCGACTCTGTCCCCCCAATAGTGCTACTGTATATCGTTCTGGACTTAGCGCAATTTTCTCTCAAATCACATTTTTTGGCTGTAAATCAGTTCAAACTTATGCTAATTTTGTAATTAGCATATTTAAACCCTGTATCTCGAGCAGCCTTAAAAAATTTTCTTAGTGGTTCGAATTCTCAACAACAATCATTTTTGAGTTATGAATCGAAAACTGATTTTATTAACGATTTTTCGCCTTTCTGGCATGATGCAACTTAAAAACTCCAGCGTTTTCGCTCTGTTTTCAAATATCGATTCATCATGTCCGAGAGAAGAGAACATTCGAGAATGAGAGAGTGATAACTTCGGATGCATTCTATGATAAAATAATAAAAATAATAATAGTGATTTCTCAGAGTTTTGTGAAGGTTCAATGGAAAAGAATGGATAACTGTTTCAGTCAAGAATGACTCAAACAGTTTCTTCGACCTTAACGATCAATAAACAAATGTCAATAAACGATAAATAAGAACAGTGCAATTCAGACTGCACTCGATACTGGAGTTGTACACAAGTATGGTAGTTTGGTTTGGGGGATACTGTAAGTCATGGGGATGAACATGTTGTACTTTCAATGACATTTGGAGAAACTCCATATTCCTCTGCATTAATATTTTATATATTATTAGTATATTAATATATCGTATAGTATTGCCTTGCAACATTAGTGATTTACTGTTAGCTTTGTTAGTTCAAAATAGATATCCTTCTGAAACTGTGATCGTTAATTGGTGAATGTAGATGATCTATGCCGTATACTCATTTAGATGGCCTAAGCTATGTGATGACATTCAATCCTATCGTCTTCCTACTCCTGTTGACCCTCCCGCAGACAATGACGTCATCAATCAGAGTCCTCAGGTATAATTAATCTTTGATCTTTTAAGCTCTACTTTTGATCTTTGATCTTTGATCTTTCAACTCTTGATCGTTGATATCTAACGATTTGCTCTTCTAATTGAAATGATAAATACATATGATACAAATATGATACAAATTCATTCTAATCGATAATTCAGATCTTGGATGCTCCATCCGAAACTACGACAACTGCAGTACCCTCATCTTCATCTTCTACTTTCATTTCTCTATTGACTCTTCTTGTCCTTCCTCTTCTCCTCTAGATCCTATAGATCCTTCAACTAGACAGAGATAGACTGATCTCGTCTTGGTACATTAGTAGACTTAGTTGATAATAGATGTAGTTCCCCTGAATACAAAGATGTGAACCCGATAAAGGTTGATTTATTGATTTATTGATCAGACGTAGTCCCCCTTCCAACCAACCCTCTTATTCCTGTAGTACGGGTAAGCCCACTCTCATTGTCCCCAACTCCCCGTTGTCCACGGTAACCATTTATGGTTATTAACCTAGTATCTATGACTATTGGTGCAGAAACTCTGCTTCCTCTAATAAATGGCAAGCTATTATTCAAAGAATACCCCGCGTTAACTTGAAACTCCTCGAGTTGGACACACTCTGATTCACTATGACTAGACCAGTTTCAAATCAGTGGAGCTGTCTAATCAATTAATTGACAATGATTGTATGAGAAGTGATATTGTATATTTAATATGTATATAAGTGTTCGGAAATCTTGGATAAATAAAATATTACTATGAAATGTTCATGGTTCATGCAAATTATAGTGATACAGGGAAACTGTTTAAACAAAGATGACTAAATTGATAAGTCGAAGAACATTATTCTAAAGATTTTTTAGTCTTTTGTAATTGCTATGTATGCTCCAAAGTCTATTATTATAACCAAACTGCATCTTAGCATACACATTTGCATTTGACCACATTACCCTATTCTATGCTAATGACACGTCATCGTAGTTGACGTGCTGTCTATATTGGTTATTCCTTCATTCTTATCTAGTTCATCCTGTTGTACCGGTGGTACTGTTTCTATCTCTACAATAAAGTCTATATTCTACTACGTGTTGTGTCCAAGTACATAACATTATTGGCGACCAGGATTGTTTGACGAGCTAACGCGACCAGGATTGACGAGCTCATTTCTTCTCTTCTTCTTCTTGTTGTCCCTCCTCGTAGTTGCGATTACGAGTCCAGGAAGATCTATATTGCGATATAGATATAGTTCATCGGATTATATTACCAACCTGTAGTTGCGATTGCACGGTTTGAAGATCTATACTTGCGAGTATAGATATAGTTACTGCACTTGCGAGTGTCAGGTAGACTTGTAGTTGCGATTACAAGTAGGTTGAATTGCAAGAAGTACGCCGAAGGCTATCGCGAATTTTCTTTTTGAGCTAAGTGTACTCAAATAATTCGTAGTAAGGATGCCTGAAGTGGAGAAGCCTGAAGCTGAAGCAACTACATTAGCATCGGTATTGGAGATGATAGCGAACATGCAACAGCAGTTCATGAACGTGCAGAGTGAACAAAACAAGAAGAATAATGAGATACTCGAGAAGTTAGCGAGTAAAGAGACAGTTGTTAGTGGAGAAAGGAGCCATAGTCAAGTGACTAAAGGACCATCTATTGAAAGATATTCGAGAGCATTTGAGCGAGAAGGCTCAGCAGAGCAGACGAATGCGGCCAATATTGTGAGAGTACCTGAAGATGATAAGGGAAAGAATCGTAAGAAGCCAAAGACCGAGAGATCAAAGTCCAATGTGAAATGTACACATTGTGGCAAGAATGGTCACACCGATGAGAGATGCTGGTTGAAGCATCCAGAAATGAGACCGAAGAAAAACTTCCGGAATAATTCAGTACAAGTGAAGGATTGCAATCTGATTGAAGGCAATCGTGTGTACGTGAATGTATCCATGGATGGAAAACAGATGGAGTGTCAACTTGACACAGGATCTGATCTGACGCTCATCTCGGAGGTTGACTGGAAGGAGATGAAGAATCCAAAGTTGATTCCCGCTCCATGTACCGTATCATGTGCAAATGGACAAGGTATGAAGATCCTCGGCAAGTTCCGCAGTACAATGGAATACTGTGGTAAGAAGTGGATCCACGTCACCCCAAGACCGATTCGACTAGTCGGCAATGATGTATTCTTCAAGCTAGATTTGAAGCGAGCATTCTCAGATGAGAATGATGAAACGGTGATTTCACACATCAAGTCAGGAGACTACACAACCTGGGTAAAGGATGTCTTCCCAGAAGTTTGTGAGCCTGGACTGGGGAAGTACAACAAGTCTGCAGCTAAGTTGTACCTGAAACAAGGCGTAAAGCCTGTGTTCCGTAACAAGCGGCCAGTGCCGTATGCCAGCCAGCAGGTGTGTGATGAAGAGATCGATCGATTATGTAATATGGGAGTGATCTCTAAGGTAGAACACTCGGAGTGGGCGGCTCCGTTCTTGCTAGTCGCAAAGAAGAATGGTGCAAAGAGATTGTGTGCCGATTTCAAGACAGGATTAAATGACTGTCTGGAAGATTGCACTCATCCGCTCAAGCTGCCGGAAGACATATTCGCCTCATTGAATGGTGGCACAGTCTTCTCCACGATTGATTTCTCGGATGCGTACCTCCAAGTTGAAGTAGACGAAGAAGCCAAGAAGCTCCTCGTGATCAATACGCATCGTGGACTGTATCAGTACCGTAGATTACCGTTCGGTGTTAAGCCTGCTCCAGGTATATTCCAGTCTATAATGGACCAGATGTTGACAGGAATGAGCAGGACAGTGGCATACTTGGATGATGTCATTGTAAGTGGAAGGACGAAGGAAGAGCACGACGAGAATCTGATGAGAGTTCTCGAGAAGATTCGCAATTCTGGATTCAGAATCCGACCTGAGAAATGTGCATTCGGACAGAATGAAGTCCACTTCCTTGGATTCATCGTGAATGAATCTGGACGTCACCCCGATCCCAAGAAGGTCTGTGCACTCAAAGAGATGCAAGTACCCAAGGATGTTGCTCAACTGAGATCATTTCTCGGTGGAGTCAATTACTATGGAGCTTTCGTGAAGAATATGTCGGAGCTACGTACTCCGCTAGATCGATTGCTAAAGAAGGATGCCAAGTTTGAATGGACTCCTGTGTGTCAGAGAGCATTCGAGAACATCCGCAACGCTATCAGTGCTGAGACTGTGCTCGCGCACTACGATCCCAACGAGGATATCGTTGTTGCCGCTGATGCAAGCCAGTATGGTATTGGTGCAGTGATAAGTCATCGATACAAGGATGGAACTGAGAGACCAGTGATGTATGCTTCAAAGCGCCTCAATGGTGCTGAGGAGAAGTACTCTCAGATAGAGAAGGAAGGTCTCGCGTTGACTTTTGCTCTCAAGAAGTTCCATAAGTATGTCTACGGAAGAAGATTTCTTCTTCAGACTGATCACAAGCCCTTGCTTGCGATATTCGGATCAAAGAATGGAATTCCTGTTCATTCTGCGAACAGATTCCTCAGATGGGCGATATTAATGTTGAACTACGATTTCAAGATCGAGTACGTGAATACGAAGGATTTCAGAAAGGCTGATATGCTTTCTCGATTGATGGCTTCGTACACACGAGAAGATGAAGACATGGTTATTGCTCATGTAACACTGGAGGAGGACATTGAAGAAGTCCTGCGTCAAGGAGTGAGGGCGATGCCCATTACTGTTACTGATATTCGATCGTCTACATTGAATGATGAGATTCTTCTCAAGGTGAAGCAATATCTGGATGAAGGATGGCCTCCCAAGCCTCCGAAGGATCAGAACATGCTACCGTACTACCTGAAGAGAGAATCGATTTCTTCTGTGAATGGATGTTTGATGATGGCAGAACGAGTGATCATTCCTGCAAGATTAAGAGAAGCAGTCATGAAGGAACTGCATCGTGGTCATCCAGGCATGGTACGTATGAAGGCGCTTGCTCGTTCATATGTATATTGGCCAGGCATCGATCAGAATATCGAGAGCCTAGTAAGATGTTGCGAAGGATGTGCAAGTGCTGCCAAGAATCCTTCCAAGGTTGAGCCTATCAAATGGCCAATAACGAGTCGACCCATGGAGCGAGGTCGTTATTACTTGATCATCGTTGATGTTCACAGTAGATGGCCAGAGGTCGTGACTATGGAAAGGATTACGGCTGATGCAACCGTCAAAGCATTGAGAGACTTCGTATCACGATACGGTAGTCCAGAAACCATTGTGTCGGATAATGGAACTCAGTTCAAATCTGAGAAGATGAGAGCATTCTGTACAGAATACGGTATCAAGCACATGTTCTCGCCACCGTATCATCCACAGAGTAATGGACAAGCTGAACGCTTCGTTGATACGTTCAAGCGGTCTCTGCTGAAGATGAGAGGCGACGGTCCTGAAGCCGAGAACGTGCAGACGTTCTTGATGATGTACAGATGCACTCCCAACAATCAATTGAAACTGTGTACTCCCGCGGAGATCTTCCTCGGAAGGAAGATGCGATGTCGTCTCACTCTCATGTCTCCCAGGGAGGGAGAGGAGAGAGTTGTGAATGACAAGGTGACACGAGAGTTCGCCGAAGGAGACACTGTATATTATCGTGATCGGGATGGTCCGAATCACGAGAAGTGGTCTGAAGCCGTAGTGCTCAGAAAGAAAGGAAACGTGATGTATGAAGTCCAGAGATTGGATGGTAGTCTTGTGACTGCTCATACGAATCAGTTGAGGAAGCGATGGACTGAAGATAGTGATCCTCTGAGTGTCTTACTTGAGAGCTTCAATGTTCCCGCCAACAACGTCGAATGCAACAACCCGGTCGAGCCCGTCAAGAGCAACGTTCCGCCGTCTGCCGCTGATGCCGCCGCCGTCATTGATGTCGATGCTGATGCTGTCGTCGTGCCCACGAACAATGTGGAGAACAACAAGAAGACTAATCCTGAGCCAACCGTTGATAGATCCGGTTCTACAAGGCCAGCCCGTATTAGACGCCCACCTAATCGTATGAATATTTCATCCACTAGTGGCCAATCCTATCAATGATTCGTACTTTCTCTATCATTGATTCATCGTTAATCCTAATGTCATTCCATCACATTATTGACCCTGTACTATATGATTATGTACATATTATTGTTTGTCAGATATGCCCCTAGTTCATATCTTTGTGCGGAGGTGCTATGTCTACTCCCAAGTCTATTAGCATATGCACTCTAGCTTATACCCTTGCATAATCACATTACCCTATACTATGTTAATGACACGTCATTATAGTTGACGTGTTGTCTAGATTGGTCATTCCAGCCATTCTTATAGTTTTCTCTCCCATCGCACGGTTGTGCTCTTCTCTCTCCGTTGATAAAGTTCTTCTATATTATAAGTTGTGTCCAAGAACATAACAATAAGCTACGATAAAGCATTGACGTGTCACGAATTCTTTATTGCCAAAAATGCATAATTCAATTTTGTTAATTCGGCTCAAGTGGCCGTTGTTCAACATGGGAACGTGCAAAATACTCAGAATTGTTTGCTCTTTCGTTTGGTATATGACACGCTGGGTCTAGCAGAAAATGTTTCATTTCAGGTAATCTTTTGGTCTTATCAGAGTGAAAGCTACTTTTGTACTTTGGGCATTGTGCAATCAACACAAGATTACAGTTTGACATGAACTGAAGTGTAGATTATTCAGAATTTTTTGCTCTTTCACGTGGAATATGCTACGATAAGCTACGATAAAGCATTGACGTGTCACGAATTCTGTATTGCCAAAAATGCATAATTCAATTTTGTTAATTCGGCTGAAGTGGCCGTTGTTCAACATGGGAACGTGCAAAATACTCAGCATTTTTGCTCTTTCGTTTGGCATATGACACGCTGGGTCTAGCAGAAAATTTTTCATGTCAGGTAATCGTTTGGTCTTATCAGAGTGAAAGCTACTTTTGTTCTTTGGGCATTGTGCAATCAACACAAGATTACAGTGACATGAACTGAAGTGTAGATTATTCAGAATTTTTTGCTCTTTTACATGGAATATGCTACGATAAGCTACGATAAAGCATTGACGTGTCACGAATTCTTTATTGCCAAAAATGCATAATTCAATTTTGTTAATTCGGCTCAGGTGGCCGTTGTTCAACATGGGAACGTGCAAAATACTCAGAATTTTTTGCTCTTTCGTTTGGTATATGACACGCTGGGTCTAGCAGAAAATTTTTCATTTCAGGTAATCTTTTGGTCTTATCAGAGTGAAAGCTACTTTTGTACTTTGGGCATTGTGCAATCAACACAAGATTACAGTTTGACATGAACTGAAGTGTAGATTATTCAGAATTTTTTGCTCTTTCACGTGGAATATGCTACGATAAGCTACGATAAAGCATTGACGTGTCACGAATTCTGTATTGCCAAAAATGCATAATTCAATTTTGTTAATTCGGCTGAAGTGGCCGTTGTTCAACATGGGAACGTGCAAAATACTCAGCATTTTTTGCTCTTTCGTTTGGCATATGACACGCTGGGTCTAGCAGAAAATTTTTCATGTCAGGTAATCGTTTGGTCTTATCAGAGTGAAAGCTACTTTTGTACTTTGGGCATTGTGCAATCAACACAAGATTACAGTGACATGAACTGAAGTGTAGATTATTCAGAATTTTTTGCTCTTTTACATGGAATATGCTACGATAAGCTACGATAAAGCATTGACGTGTCACGAATTCTTTATTGCCAAAAATGCATAATTCAATTTTGTTAATTCGGCTCAAGTGGCCGTTGTTCAACATGGGAACGTGCAAAATACTCAGAATTTTTTGCTCTTTCGTTTGGTATATGACACGCTGGGTCTAGCAGAAAATTTTTCATTTCAGGTAATCTTTTGGTCTTATCAGAGTGAAAGCTACTTTTGTACTTTGGGCATTGTGCAATCAACACAAGATTACAGTTTGACATGAACTGAAGTGTAGATTATTCAGAATTTTTTGCTCTTTCACGTGGAATATGCTACGATAAGCTACGATAAAGCATTGACGTGTCACGAATTCTTTATTGCCAAAAATGCATAATTCAATTTTGTTAATTCGGCTGAAGTGGCCGTTGTTCAACATGGGAACGTGCAAAATACTCAGCATTTTTTGCTCTTTCGTTTGGCATATGACACGCTGGGTCTAGCAGAAAATTTTTCATGTCAGGTAATCGTTTGGTCTTATCAGAGTGAAAGCTACTTTTGTACTTTGGGCATTGTGCAATCAACACAAGATTACAGTGACATGAACTGAAGTGTAGATTATTCAGAATTTTTTGCTCTTTTACATGGAATATGCTACGATAAGCTACGATAAAGCATTGACGTGTCACGAATTCTTTATTGCCAAAAATGCATAATTCAATTTTGTTAATTCGGCTCAAGTGGCCGTTGTTCAACATGGGAACGTGCAAAATACTCAGAATTTTTTGCTCTTTCGTTTGGTATATGACACGCTGGGTCTAGCAGAAAATTTTTCATTTCAGGTAATCTTTTGGTCTTATCAGAGTGAAAGCTACTTTTGTACTTTGGGCATTGTGCAATCAACACAAGATTACAGTTTGACATGAACTGAAGTGTAGATTATTCAGAATTTTTTGCTCTTTCACGTGGAATATGCTACGATAAGCTACGATAAAGCATTGACGTGTCACGAATTCTTTATTGCCAAAAATGCATAATTCCATTTTGTTAATTCGGCTGAAGTGGCCGTTGTTCAACATGGGAACGTGCAAAATACTCAGAATTTTTTGCTCTTTCGTTTGGTATATGACACGCTGGGTCTAGCAGAAAATTTTTCATTTCAGGTAATCTTTTGGTCTTATCAGAGTGAAAGCTACTTTTGTACTTTGGGCATTGTGCAATCAACACAAGATTACAGTTTGACATGAACTGAAGTGTAGATTATTCAGAATTTTTTGCTCTTTCACGTGGAATGTGCTACGATAAGCTACGATAAAGCATTGACGTGTCACGAATTCTTTATTGCCAAAAATGCATAATTCAATTTTGTTAATTCGGCTGAAGTGGCCGTTGTTCAACATGGGAACGTGCAAAATACTCAGCATTTTTTGCTCTTTCGTTTGGCATATGACACGCTGGGTCTAGCAGAAAATTTTTCATGTCAGGTAATCGTTTGGTCTTATCAGAGTGAAAGCTACTTTTGTACTTTGGGCATTGTGCAATCAACACAAGATTACAGTGACATGAACTGAAGTGTAGATTATTCAGAATTTTTTGCTCTTTTACATGGAATATGCTACGATAAGCTACGATAAAGCATTGACGTGTCACGAATTCTTTATTGCCAAAAATGCATAATTCAATTTTGTTAATTCGGCTCAAGTGGCCGTTGTTCAACATGGGAACGTGCAAAATACTCAGAATTTTTTGCTCTTTCGTTTGGTATATGACACGCTGGGTCTAGCAGAAAATTTTTCATTTCAGGTAATCTTTTGGTCTTATCAGAGTGAAAGCTACTTTTGTACTTTGGGCATTGTGCAATCAACACAAGATTACAGTTTGACATGAACTGAAGTGTAGATTATTCAGAATTTTTTGCTCTTTCACGTGGAATATGCTACGATAAGCTACGATAAAGCATTGACGTGTCACGAATTCTTTATTGCCAAAAATGCATAATTCCATTTTGTTAATTCGGCTGAAGTGGCCGTTGTTCAACATGGGAACGTGCAAAATACTCAGAATTTTTTGCTCTTTCGTTTGGTATATGACACGCTGGGTCTAGCAGAAAATTTTTCATTTCAGGTAATCTTTTGGTCTTATCAGAGTGAAAGCTACTTTTGTACTTTGGGCATTGTGCAATCAACACAAGATTACAGTTTGACATGAACTGAAGTGTAGATTATTCAGAATTTTTTGCTCTTTCACGTGGAATATGCTACGATAAGCTACGATAAAGCATTGACGTGTCACGAATTCTTTATTGCCAAAAATGCATAATTCAATTTTGTTAATTCGGCTGAAGTGGCCGTTGTTCAACATGGGAACGTGCAAAATACTCAGCATTTTTTGCTCTTTCGTTTGGCATATGACACGCTGGGTCTAGCAGAAAATTTTTCATGTCAGGTAATCGTTTGGTCTTATCAGAGTGAAAGCTACTTTTGTACTTTGGGCATTGTGCAATCAACACAAGATTACAGTGACATGAACTGAAGTGTAGATTATTCAGAATTTTTTGCTCTTTTACATGGAATATGCTACGATAAGCTACGATAAAGCATTGACGTGTCACGAATTCTTTATTGCCAAAAATGCATAATTCAATTTTGTTAATTCGGCTCAAGTGGCCGTTGTTCAACATGGGAACGTGCAAAATACTCAGAATTTTTTGCTCTTTCGTTTGGTATATGACACGCTGGGTCTAGCAGAAAATTTTTCATTTCAGGTAATCTTTTGGTCTTATCAGAGTGAAAGCTACTTTTGTACTTTGGGCATTGTGCAATCAACACAAGATTACAGTTTGACATGAACTGAAGTGTAGATTATTCAGAATTTTTTGCTCTTTCACGTGGAATATGCTACGATAAGCTACGATAAAGCATTGACGTGTCACGAATTCTTTATTGCCAAAAATGCATAATTCAATTTTGTTAATTCGGCTGAAGTGGCCGTTGTTCAACATGGGAACGTGCAAAATACTCAGCATTTTTTGCTCTTTCGTTTGGCATATGACACGCTGGGTCTAGCAGAAAATTTTTCATGTCAGGTAATCGTTTGGTCTTATCAGAGTGAAAGCTACTTTTGTACTTTGGGCATTGTGCAATCAACACAAGATTACAGTGACATGAACTGAAGTGTAGATTATTCAGAATTTTTTGCTCTTTCACGTGGAATATGCTATGATAAGCTACGATAAAGCATTGACGTGTCACGAATTCTTTATTGCCAAAAATGCATAATTCAATTTTGTTAATTCGGCTCAAGTGGCCGTTGTTCAACAAGGGAACGTGCAAAATACTCAGAATTTTTTGCTCTTTCGTTTGGTATATGACACGCTGGGTCTAGCAGAAAATTTTTCATGCCAGGTAATCGTTTGGTCTTATCAGAGTGAAAGCTACTTTTGTACTTTGGGCATTGTGCAATCAACACAAGATTACAGTTTGACATGAACTGAAGTGTAGATTATTCAGAATTTTTTGCTCTTTCACGTGGAATATGCTATGATAAGCTACGATAAAGCATTGACGTGTCACGAATTCTTTATTGCCAAAAATGCATAATTCAATTTTGTTAATTCGGCTGAAGTGGCCGTTGTTCAACATGGGAACGTGCAAAATACTCAGAATTTTTTGCTCTTTCGTTTGGTATATGACACGCTGGCTCTAGCAGAAAATTTTTCATGTCAGGTAATCGTTTGGTCTTATCAGAGTGAAAGCTACTTTTGTACTTTGGGCATTGTGCAATCAACACAAGATTACAGTTTGACATGAACTGAAGTGTAGATTATTCAGAATTTTTTCTCTTTCACGTGGTATATGCTACGATAAGCTACGATAAAGCATTGACGTGTCACGAATTCTTTATTGCCAAAAATGCATAATTCCATTTTGTTAATTCGGCTGAAGTGGCCGTTGTTCAACATGGGAACGTGCAAAATACTCAGAATTTTTTGCTCTTTCGTTTGGTATATGACACGCTGGGTCTAGCAGAAAATTTTTCATGCCAGGTAATCGTTTGGTCTTATCAGAGTGAAAGCTACTTTTGTACTTTGGGCATTGTGCAATCAACACAAGATTACAGTTTGACATGAACTGAAGTGTAGATTATTCAGAATTTTTTGCTCTTTCACGTGGAATATGCTAT
Source organism: Parapristionchus giblindavisi (assembly GCA_943737045.1). Lineage (NCBI taxonomy): Eukaryota > Metazoa > Nematoda > Chromadorea > Rhabditida > Diplogasteridae > Parapristionchus > Parapristionchus giblindavisi. The sequence goes on from CALSFV010000443.1 coordinate 116,634, forward strand.
GATAAGCTACGATAAAGCATTGACGTGTCACGAATTCTTTATTGCCAAAAATGCATAATTCAATTTTGTTAATTCGGCTGAAGTGGCCGTTGTTCAACATGGGAACGTGCAAAATACTCAGAATTTTTTGCTCTTTCGTTTGGTATATGACACGCTGGGTCTAGCAGAAAATTTTTCATTTCAGGTAATCTTTTGGTCTTATCAGAGTGAAAGCTACTTTTGTACTTTGGGCATTGTGCAATCAACACAAGATTACAGTTTGACATGAACTGAAGTGTAGATTATTCAGAATTTTTTGCTCTTTCACGTGGAATATGCTACGATAAGCTACGATAAAGCATTGACGTGTCACGAATTCTTTATTGCCAAAAATGCATAATTCCATTTTGTTAATTCGGCTGAAGTGGCCGTTGTTCAACATGGGAACGTGCAAAATACTCAGAATTTTTTGCTCTTTCGTTTGGTATATGACACGCTGGGTCTAGCAGAAAATTTTTCATTTCAGGTAATCTTTTGGTCTTATCAGAGTGAAAGCTACTTTTGTACTTTGGGCATTGTGCAATCAACACAAGATTACAGTTTGACATGAACTGAAGTGTAGATTATTCAGAATTTTTTGCTCTTTCACGTGGAATATGCTACGATAAGCTACGATAAAGCATTGACGTGTCACGAATTCTTTATTGCCAAAAATGCATAATTCAATTTTGTTAATTCGGCTCAAGTGGCCGTTGTTCAACAAGGGAACGTGCAAAATACTCAGAATTTTTTGCTCTTTCGTTTGGTATATGACACGCTGGGTCTAGCAGAAAATTTTTCATTTCAGGTAATCTTTTGGTCTTATCAGAGTGAAAGCTACTTTTGTACTTTGGGCATTGTGCAATCAACACAAGATTACAGTTTGACATGAACTGAAGTGTAGATTATTCAGAATTTTTTCTCTTTCACGTGGTATATGCTACGATAAGCTACGATAAAGCATTGACGTGTCACGAATTCTTTATTGCCAAAAATGCATAATTCCATTTTGTTAATTCGGCTGAAGTGGCCGTTGTTCAACATGGGAACGTGCAAAATACTCAGAATTTTTTGCTCTTTCGTTTGGTATATGACACGCTGGGTCTAGCAGAAAATTTTTCATTTCAGGTAATCTTTTGGTCTTATCAGAGTGAAAGCTACTTTTGTACTTTGGGCATTGTGCAATCAACACAAGATTACAGTTTGACATGAACTGAAGTGTAGATTATTCAGAATTTTTTGCTCTTTCACGTGGAATATGCTACGATAAGCTACGATAAAGCATTGACGTGTCACGAATTCTTTATTGCCAAAAATGCATAATTCAATTTTGTTAATTCGGCTGAAGTGGCCGTTGTTCAACATGGGAACGTGCAAAATACTCAGCATTTTTTGCTCTTTCGTTTGGCATATGACACGCTGGGTCTAGCAGAAAATTTTTCATGTCAGGTAATCGTTTGGTCTTATCAGAGTGAAAGCTACTTTTGTACTTTGGGCATTGTGCAATCAACACAAGATTACAGTTTGACATGAACTGAAGTGTAGATTATTCAGAATTTTTTGCTCTTTCACGTGGAATATGCTACGATAAGCTACGATAAAGCATTGACGTGTCACGAATTCTTTATTGCCAAAAATGCATAATTCAATTTTGTTAATTCGGCTCAAGTGGCCGTTGTTCAACAAGGGAACGTGCAAAATACTCAGAATTTTTTGCTCTTTCGTTTGGTATATGACACGCTGGGTCTAGCAGAAAATTTTTCATTTCAGGTAATCTTTTGGTCTTATCAGAGTGAAAGCTACTTTTGTACTTTGGGCATTGTGCAATCAACACAAGATTACAGTTTGACATGAACTGAAGTGTAGATTATTCAGAATTTTTTCTCTTTCACGTGGTATATGCTACGATAAGCTACGATAAAGCATTGACGTGTCACGAATTCTTTATTGCCAAAAATGCATAATTCCATTTTGTTAATTCGGCTGAAGTGGCCGTTGTTCAACATGGGAACGTGCAAAATACTCAGAATTTTTTGCTCTTTCGTTTGGTATATGACACGCTGGGTCTAGCAGAAAATTTTTCATGCCAGGTAATCGTTTGGTCTTATCAGAGTGAAAGCTACTTTTGTACTTTGGGCATTGTGCAATCAACACAAGATTACAGTTTGACATGAACTGAAGTGTAGATTATTCAGAATTTTTTGCTCTTTCACGTGGAATATGCTATGATAAGCTACGATAAAGCATTGACGTGTCACGAATTCTTTATTGCCAAAAATGCATAATTCAATTTTGTTAATTCGGCTGAAGTGGCCGTTGTTCAACATGGGAACGTGCAAAATACTCAGAATTTTTTGCTCTTTCGTTTGGTATATGACACGCTGGCTCTAGCAGAAAATTTTTCATGTCAGGTAATCGTTTGGTCTTATCAGAGTGAAAGCTACTTTTGTACTTTGGGCATTGTGCAATCAACACAAGATTACAGTTTGACATGAACTGAAGTGTAGATTATTCAGAATTTTTTCTCTTTCACGTGGTATATGCTACGATAAGCTACGATAAAGCATTGACGTGTCACGAATTCTTTATTGCCAAAAATGCATAATTCAATTTTGTTAATTCGGCTCAAGTGGCCGTTGTTCAACAAGGGAACGTGCAAAATACTCAGAATTTTTTGCTCTTTCGTTTGGTATATGACACGCTGGGTCTAGCAGAAAATTTTTCATGCCAGGTAATCGTTTGGTCTTATCAGAGTGAAAGCTACTTTTGTACTTTGGGCATTGTGCAATCAACACAAGATTACAGTTTGACATGAACTGAAGTGTAGATTATTCAGAATTTTTTGCTCTTTCACGTGGAATATGCTATGATAAGCTACGATAAAGCATTGACGTGTCACGAATTCTTTATTGCCAAAAATGCATAATTCAATTTTGTTAATTCGGCTGAAGTGGCCGTTGTTCAACATGGGAACGTGCAAAATACTCAGAATTTTTTGCTCTTTCGTTTGGTATATGACACGCTGGCTCTAGCAGAAAATTTTTCATGTCAGGTAATCGTTTGGTCTTATCAGAGTGAAAGCTACTTTTGTACTTTGGGCATTGTGCAATCAACACAAGATTACAGTTTGACATGAACTGAAGTGTAGATTATTCAGAATTTTTTCTCTTTCACGTGGTATATGCTACGATAAGCTACGATAAAGCATTGACGTGTCACGAATTCTTTATTGCCAAAAATGCATAATTCAATTTTGTTAATTCGGCTCAAGTGGCCGTTGTTCAACAAGGGAACGTGCAAAATACTCAGAATTTTTTGCTCTTTCGTTTGGTATATGACACGCTGGGTCTAGCAGAAAATTTTTCATTTCAGGTAATCTTTTGGTCTTATCAGAGTGAAAGCTACTTTTGTACTTTGGGCATTGTGCAATCAACACAAGATTACAGTTTGACATGAACTGAAGTGTAGATTATTCAGAATTTTTTCTCTTTCACGTGGTATATGCTACGATAAGCTACGATAAAGCATTGACGTGTCACGAATTCTTTATTGCCAAAAATGCATAATTCAATTTTGTTAATTCGGCTCAAGTGGCCGTTGTTCAACAAGGGAACGTGCGAAATACTCAGAATTTTATGCTCTTTCGTTTGGTATATGACACGCTGGGTCTAGCAGAAAATTTTTCATGCCAGGTAATCGTTTGGTCTTATCAGAGTGAAAGCTACTTTTGTACTTTGGGCATTGTGCAATCAACACAAGATTACAGTTTGACATGAACTGAAGTGTAGATTATTCAGAATTTTTTGCTCTTTCACGTGGAATATGCTATGATAAGCTACGATAAAGCATTGACGTGTCACGAATTCTTTATTGCCAAAAATACATAATTCCATTTTGTTAATTCGGCTGAAGTGGCCGTTGTTCAACATGGGAACGTGCAAAATACTCAGAATTTTTTGCTCTTTCGTTTGGTATATGACACGCTGGGTCTAGCAGAAAATTTTTCATGCCAGGTAATCGTTTGGTCTTATCAGAGTGAAAGCTACTTTTGTACTTTGGGCATTGTGCAATCAACACAAGATTACAGTTTGACATGAACTGAAGTGTAGATTATTCAGAATTTTTTGCTCTTTCACGTGGAATATGCTATGATAAGCTACGATAAAGCATTGACGTGTCACGAATTCTTTATTGCCAAAAATACATAATTCCATTTTGTTAATTCGGCTGAAGTGGCCGTTGTTCAACATGGGAACGTGCAAAATACTCAGAATTTTTTGCTCTTTCGTTTGGTATATGACACGCTGGGTCTAGCAGAAAATTTTTCATTTCAGGTAATCTTTTGGTCTTATCAGAGTGAAAGCTACTTTTGTACTTTGGGCATTGTGCAATCAACACAAGATTACAGTTTGACATGAACTGAAGTGTAGATTATTCAGAATTTTTTCTCTTTCACGTGGTATATGCTACGATAAGCTACGATAAAGCATTGACGTGTCACGAATTCTTTATTGCCAAAAATGCATAATTCAATTTTGTTTATTCGGCTCAAGTGGCCGTTGTTCAACAAGGGAACGTGCAAAATACTCAGAATTTTTTGCTCTTTCGTTTGGTATATGACACGCTGGGTCTAGCAGAAAATTTTTCATGCCAGGTAATCGTTTGGTCTTATCAGAGTGAAAGCTACTTTTGTACTTTGGGCATTGTGCAATCAACACAAGATTACAGTTTGACATGAACTGAAGTGTAGATTATTCAGAATTTTTTGCTCTTTCACGTGGAATATGCTATGATAAGCTACGATAAAGCATTGACGTGTCACGAATTCTTTATTGCCAAAAATACATAATTCCATTTTGTTAATTCGGCTGAAGTGGCCGTTGTTCAACATGGGAACGTGCAAAATACTCAGAATTTTTTGCTCTTTCGTTTGGTATATGACACGCTGGGTCTAGCAGAAAATTTTTCATGCCAGGTAATCGTTTGGTCTTATCAGAGTGAAAGCTACTTTTGTACTTTGGGCATTGTGCAATCAACACAAGATTACAGTTTGACATGAACTGAAGTGTAGATTATTCAGAATTTTTTGCTCTTTCACGTGGAATATGCTATGATAAGCTACGATAAAGCATTGACGTGTCACGAATTCTTTATTGCCAAAAATACATAATTCCATTTTGTTAATTCGGCTGAAGTGGCCGTTGTTCAACATGGGAACGTGCAAAATACTCAGAATTTTTTGCTCTTTCGTTTGGTATATGACACTCTGGGTCTAGCAGAAAATTTTTCATTTCAGGTAATCTTTTGGTCTTATCAGAGTGAAAGCTACTTTTGTACTTTGGGCAATGTGCAATCAACACAAGATTACAGTTTGACATGAACTGAAGTGTAGATTATTCAGAATTTTTTCTCTTTCACGTGGTATATGCTACGATAAGCTACGATAAAGCATTGACGTGTCACGAATTCTTTATTGCCAAAAATGCATAATTCAATTTTGTTAATTCGGCTCAAGTGGCCGTTGTTCAACAAGGGATCGTGCAAAATACTCAGAATTTTTTGCTCTTTCGTTTGGTATATGACACGCTGGGTCTAGCAGAAAATTTTTCATGCCAGGTAATCGTTTGGTCTTATCAGAGTGAAAGCTACTTTTGTACTTTGGGCATTGTGCAATCAACACAAGATTACAGTTTGACATGAACTGAAGTGTAGATTATTCAGAATTTTTTGCTCTTTCACGTGGAATATGCTATGATAAGCTACGATAAAGCATTGACGTGTCACGAATTCTTTATTGCCAAAAATACATAATTCCATTTTGTTAATTCGGCTGAAGTGGCCGTTGTTCAACATGGGAACGTGCAAAATACTCAGAATTTTTTGCTCTTTCGTTTGGTATATGACACGCTGGGTCTAGCAGAAAATTTTTCATGCCAGGTAATCGTTTGGTCTTATCAGAGTGAAAGCTACTTTTGTACTTTGGGCATTGTGCAATCAACACAAGATTACAGTTTGACATGAACTGAAGTGTAGATTATTCAGAATTTTTTGCTCTTTCACGTGGAATATGCTACGATAAGCTACGATAAAGCATTGACGTGTCACGAATTCTTTATTGCCAAAAATGCATAATTCAATTTTGTTAATTCGGCTCAAGTGGCCGTTGTTCAACATGGGAACGTGCAAAATACTCAGAATTTTTTGCTCTTTCGTTTGGTATATGACACGCTGGGTCTAGCAGAAAATTTTTCATGCCAGGTAATCGTTTGGTCTTATCAGAGTGAAAGCTACTTTTGTACTTTGGGCATTGTGCAATCAACACAAGATTACAGTTTGACATGAACTGAAGTGTAGATTATTCAGAATTTTTTGCTCTTTCACGTGGAATATGCTATGATAAGCTACGATAAAGCATTGACGTGTCACGAATTCTTTATTGCCAAAAATGCATAATTCAATTTTGTTAATTCGGCTGAAGTGGCCGTTGTTCAACATGGGAACGTGCAAAATACTCAGAATTTTTTGCTCTTTCGTTTGGTATATGACACGCTGGCTCTAGCAAAAAATTTTTCATTTCAGGTAATCTTTTGGTCTTATCAGAGTGAAAGCTACTTTTGTACTTTGGGCATTGTGCAATCAACACAAGATTACAGTTTGACATGAACTGAAGTGTAGATTATTCAGAATTTTTTGCTCTTTCACGTGGTATATGCTACGATAAGCTACGATAAAGCATTGACGTGTCACGAATTCTTTATTGCCAAAAATGCATAATTCAATTTTGTTAATTCAGCTGAAGTGGCCGTTGTTCAACAAGGGAACGTGCAAAATACTCAGAATTTTTTGCTCTTTCGTTTGGTATATGACACGCTGGGTCTAGCAGATAATTTTTCATTTCAGGTAATCTTTTGGTCTTATCAGAGTGAAAGCTACTTTTGTACTTTGGGCATTGTGCAATCAACACAAGATTACAGTTTGACATGAACTGAAGTGTAGATTATTCAGAATTTTTTCTCTTTCACGTGGTATATGCTACGATAAGCTACGATAAAGCATTGACGTGTCACGAATTCTTTATTGCCAAAAATGCATAATTCAATTTTGTTAATTCGGCTCAAGTGGCCGTTGTTCAACAAGGGAACGTGCAAAATACTCAGAATTTTTTGCTCTTTCGTTTGGTATATGACACGCTGGGTCTAGCAGAAAATTTTTCATTTCAGGTAATCTTTTGGTCTTATCAGAGTGAAAGCTACTTTTGTACTTTGGGCATTGTGCAATCAACACAAGATTACAGTTTGACATGAACTGAAGTGTAGATTATTCAGAATTTTTTCTCTTTCACGTGGTATATGCTACGATAAGCTACGATAAAGCATTGACGTGTCACGAATTCTTTATTGCCAAAAATGCATAATTCAATTTTGTTAATTCGGCTCAAGTGGCCGTTGTTCAACAAGGGAACGTGCAAAATACTCAGAATTTTTTGCTCTTTCGTTTGGTATATGACACGCTGGGTCTAGCAGATAATTTTTCATTTCAGGTAATCTTTTGGTCTTATCAGAGTGAAAGCTACTTTTGTACTTTGGGCATTGTGCAATCAACACAAGATTACAGTTTGACATGAACTGAAGTGTAGATTATTCAGAATTTTTTCTCTTTCACGTGGTATATGCTACGATAAGCTACGATAAAGCATTGACGTGTCACGAATTCTTTATTGCCAAAAATGCATAATTCAATTTTGTTAATTCGGCTCAAGTGGCCGTTGTTCAACAAGGGAACGTGCAAAATACTCAGAATTTTTTGCTCTTTCGTTTGGTATATGACACGCTGGGTCTAGCAGAAAATTTTTCATTTCAGGTAATCTTTTGGTCTTATCAGAGTGAAAGCTACTTTTGTACTTTGGGCAATGTGCAATCAACACAAGATTACAGTTTGACATGAACTGAAGTGTAGATTATTCAGAATTTTTTCTCTTTCACGTGGTATATGCTACGATAAGCTACGATAAAGCATTGACGTGTCACGAATTCTTTATTGCCAAAAATGCATAATTCAATTTTGTTAATTCGGCTCAAGTGGCCGTTGTTCAACAAGGGAACGTGCAAAATACTCAGAATTTTTTGCTCTTTCGTTTGGTATATGACACGCTGGGTCTAGCAGAAAATTTTTCATGCCAGGTAATCGTTTGGTCTTATCAGAGTGAAAGCTACTTTTGTACTTTGGGCATTGTGCAATCAACACAAGATTACAGTTTGACATGAACTGAAGTGTAGATTATTCAGAATTTTTTGCTCTTTCACGTGGAATATGCTATGATAAGCTACGATAAAGCATTGACGTGTCACGAATTCTTTATTGCCAAAAATACATAATTCCATTTTGTTAATTCGGCTGAAGTGGCCGTTGTTCAACATGGGAACGTGCAAAATACTCAGAATTTTTTGCTCTTTCGTTTGGTATATGACACGCTGGGTCTAGCAGAAAATTTTTCATGCCAGGTAATCGTTTGGTCTTATCAGAGTGAAAGCTACTTTTGTACTTTGGGCATTGTGCAATCAACACAAGATTACAGTTTGACATGAACTGAAGTGTAGATTATTCAGAATTTTTTGCTCTTTCACGTGGAATATGCTACGATAAGCTACGATAAAGCATTGACGTGTCACGAATTCTTTATTGCCAAAAATGCATAATTCAATTTTGTTAATTCGGCTCAAGTGGCCGTTGTTCAACATGGGAACGTGCAAAATACTCAGAATTTTTTGCTCTTTCGTTTGGTATATGACACGCTGGGTCTAGCAGAAAATTTTTCATGCCAGGTAATCGTTTGGTCTTATCAGAGTGAAAGCTACTTTTGTACTTTGGGCATTGTGCAATCAACACAAGATTACAGTTTGACATGAACTGAAGTGTAGATTATTCAGAATTTTTTCTCTTTCACGTGGTATATGCTACGATAAGCTACGATAAAGCATTGACGTGTCACGAATTCTTTATTGCCAAAAATGCATAATTCAATTTTGTTAATTCGGCTCAAGTGGCCGTTGTTCAACAAGGGAACGTGCAAAATACTCAGAATTTTTTGCTCTTTCGTTTGGTATATGACACGCTGGGTCTAGCAGAAAATTTTTCATGCCAGGTAATCGTTTGGTCTTATCAGAGTGAAAGCTACTTTTGTACTTTGGGCATTGTGCAATCAACACAAGATTACAGTTTGACATGAACTGAAGTGTAGATTATTCAGAATTTTTTGCTCTTTCACGTGGAATATGCTATGATAAGCTACGATAAAGCATTGACGTGTCACGAATTCTTTATTGCCAAAAATACATAATTCCATTTTGTTAATTCGGCTGAAGTGGCCGTTGTTCAACATGGGAACGTGCAAAATACTCAGAATTTTTTGCTCTTTCGTTTGGTATATGACACGCTGGGTCTAGCAGAAAATTTTTCATGCCAGGTAATCGTTTGGTCTTATCAGAGTGAAAGCTACTTTTGTACTTTGGGCATTGTGCAATCAACACAAGATTACAGTTTGACATGAACTGAAGTGTAGATTATTCAGAATTTTTTGCTCTTTCACGTGGAATATGCTACGATAAGCTACGATAAAGCATTGACGTGTCACGAATTCTTTATTGCCAAAAATGCATAATTCAATTTTGTTAATTCGGCTCAAGTGGCCGTTGTTCAACATGGGAACGTGCAAAATACTCAGAATTTTTTGCTCTTTCGTTTGGTATATGACACGCTGGGTCTAGCAGAAAATTTTTCATGCCAGGTAATCGTTTGGTCTTATCAGAGTGAAAGCTACTTTTGTACTTTGGGCATTGTGCAATCAACACAAGATTACAGTTTGACATGAACTGAAGTGTAGATTATTCAGAATTTTTTGCTCTTTCACGTGGAATATGCTATGATAAGCTACGATAAAGCATTGACGTGTCACGAATTCTTTATTGCCAAAAATGCATAATTCAATTTTGTTAATTCGGCTGAAGTGGCCGTTGTTCAACATGGGAACGTGCAAAATACTCAGAATTTTTTGCTCTTTCGTTTGGTATATGACACGCTGGCTCTAGCAAAAAATTTTTCATTTCAGGTAATCTTTTGGTCTTATCAGAGTGAAAGCTACTTTTGTACTTTGGGCATTGTGCAATCAACACAAGATTACAGTTTGACATGAACTGAAGTGTAGATTATTCAGAATTTTTTGCTCTTTCACGTGGTATATGCTACGATAAGCTACGATAAAGCATTGACGTGTCACGAATTCTTTATTGCCAAAAATGCATAATTCAATTTTGTTAATTCAGCTGAAGTGGCCGTTGTTCAACAAGGGAACGTGCAAAATACTCAGAATTTTTTGCTCTTTCGTTTGGTATATGACACGCTGGGTCTAGCAGATAATTTTTCATTTCAGGTAATCTTTTGGTCTTATCAGAGTGAAAGCTACTTTTGTACTTTGGGCATTGTGCAATCAACACAAGATTACAGTTTGACATGAACTGAAGTGTAGATTATTCAGAATTTTTTCTCTTTCACGTGGTATATGCTACGATAAGCTACGATAAAGCATTGACGTGTCACGAATTCTTTATTGCCAAAAATGCATAATTCAATTTTGTTAATTCGGCTCAAGTGGCCGTTGTTCAACAAGGGAACGTGCAAAATACTCAGAATTTTTTGCTCTTTCGTTTGGTATATGACACGCTGGGTCTAGCAGAAAATTTTTCATTTCAGGTAATCTTTTGGTCTTATCAGAGTGAAAGCTACTTTTGTACTTTGGGCATTGTGCAATCAACACAAGATTACAGTTTGACATGAACTGAAGTGTAGATTATTCAGAATTTTTTCTCTTTCACGTGGTATATGCTACGATAAGCTACGATAAAGCATTGACGTGTCACGAATTCTTTATTGCCAAAAATGCATAATTCAATTTTGTTAATTCGGCTCAAGTGGCCGTTGTTCAACAAGGGAACGTGCAAAATACTCAGAATTTTTTGCTCTTTCGTTTGGTATATGACACGCTGGGTCTAGCAGAAAATTTTTCATGCCAGGTAATCGTTTGGTCTTATCAGAGTGAAAGCTACTTTTGTACTTTGGGCATTGTGCAATCAACACAAGATTACAGTTTGACATGAACTGAAGTGTAGATTATTCAGAATTTTTTGCTCTTTCACGTGGAATATGCTATGATAAGCTACGATAAAGCATTGACGTGTCACGAATTCTTTATTGCCAAAAATACATAATTCCATTTTGTTAATTCGGCTGAAGTGGCCGTTGTTCAACATGGGAACGTGCAAAATACTCAGAATTTTTTGCTCTTTCGTTTGGTATATGACACGCTGGGTCTAGCAGAAAATTTTTCATGCCAGGTAATCGTTTGGTCTTATCAGAGTGAAAGCTACTTTTGTACTTTGGGCATTGTGCAATCAACACAAGATTACAGTTTGACATGAACTGAAGTGTAGATTATTCAGAATTTTTTCTCTTTCACGTGGTATATGCTACGATAAGCTACGATAAAGCATTGACGTGTCACGAATTCTTTATTGCCAAAAATGCATAATTCAATTTTGTTAATTCGGCTCAAGTGGCCGTTGTTCAACAAGGGAACGTGCAAAATACTCAGAATTTTTTGCTCTTTCGTTTGGTATATGACACGCTGGGTCTAGCAGAAAATTTTTCATTTCAGGTAATCTTTTGGTCTTATCAGAGTGAAAGCTACTTTTGTACTTTGGGCATTGTGCAATCAACACAAGATTACAGTTTGACATGAACTGAAGTGTAGATTATTCAGAATTTTTTCTCTTTCACGTGGTATATGCTACGATAAGCTACGATAAAGCATTGACGTGTCACGAATTCTTTATTGCCAAAAATGCATAATTCAATTTTGTTAATTCGGCTCAAGTGGCCGTTGTTCAACAAGGGAACGTGCAAAATACTCAGAATTTTTTGCTCTTTCGTTTGGTATATGACACGCTGGGTCTAGCAGAAAATTTTTCATGCCAGGTAATCGTTTGGTCTTATCAGAGTGAAAGCTACTTTTGTACTTTGGGCATTGTGCAATCAACACAAGATTACAGTTTGACATGAACTGAAGTGTAGATTATTCAGAATTTTTTGCTCTTTCACGTGGAATATGCTATGATAAGCTACGATAAAGCATTGACGTGTCACGAATTCTTTATTGCCAAAAATACATAATTCCATTTTGTTAATTCGGCTGAAGTGGCCGTTGTTCAACATGGGAACGTGCAAAATACTCAGAATTTTTTGCTCTTTCGTTTGGTATATGACACGCTGGGTCTAGCAGAAAATTTTTCATGCCAGGTAATCGTTTGGTCTTATCAGAGTGAAAGCTACTTTTGTACTTTGGGCATTGTGCAATCAACACAAGATTACAGTTTGACATGAACTGAAGTGTAGATTATTCAGATTTTTTTGCTCTTTCACGTGGAATATGCTATGATAAGCTACGATAAAGCATTGACGTGTCACGAATTCTTTATTGCCAAAAATACATAATTCCATTTTGTTAATTCGGCTGAAGTGGCCGTTGTTCAACATGGGAACGTGCAAAATACTCAGAATTTTTTGCTCTTTCGTTTGGTATATGACACGCTGGGTCTAGCAGAAAATTTTTCATGCCAGGTAATCGTTTGGTCTTATCAGAGTGAAAGCTACTTTTGTACTTTGGGCATTGTGCAATCAACACAAGATTACAGTTTGACATGAACTGAAGTGTAGATTATTCAGAATTTTTTGCTCTTTCACGTGGTATATGCTACGATAAGCTACGATAAAGCATTGACGTGTCACGAATTCTTTATTGCCAAAAATGCATAATTCAATTTTGTTAATTCAGCTGAAGTGGCCGTTGTTCAACAAGGGAACGTGCAAAATACTCAGAATTTTTTGCTCTTTCGTTTGGTATATGACACGCTGGGTCTAGCAGAAAATTTTTCATTTCAGGTAATCTTTTGGTCTTATCAGAGTGAAAGCTACTTTTGTACTTTGGGCATTGTGCAATCAACACAAGATTACAGTTTGACATGAACTGAAGTGTAGATTATTCAGAATTTTTTTCTCTTTCACGTGGTATATGCTACGATAAGCTACGATAAAGCATTGACGTGTCACGAATTCTTTATTGCCAAAAATGCATAATTCAATTTTGTTAATTCGGCTCAAGTGGCCGTTGTTCAACAAGGGAACGTGCAAAATACTCAGAATTTTTTGCTCTTTCGTTTGGTATATGACACGCTGGGTCTAGCAGAAAATTTTTCATGCCAGGTAATCGTTTGGTCTTATCAGAGTGAAAGCTACTTTTGTACTTTGGGCATTGTGCAATCAACACAAGATTACAGTTTGACATGAACTGAAGTGTAGATTATTCAGAATTTTTTGCTCTTTCACGTGGAATATGCTATGATAAGCTACGATAAAGCATTGACGTGTCACGAATTCTTTATTGCCAAAAATACATAATTCCATTTTGTTAATTCGGCTGAAGTGGCCGTTGTTCAACATGGGAACGTGCAAAATACTCAGAATTTTTTGCTCTTTCGTTTGGTATATGACACGCTGGGTCTAGCAGAAAATTTTTCATGCCAGGTAATCGTTTGGTCTTATCAGAGTGAAAGCTACTTTTGTACTTTGGGCATTGTGCAATCAACACAAGATTACAGTTTGACATGAACTGAAGTGTAGATTATTCAGAATTTTTTGCTCTTTCACGTGGAATATGCTATGATAAGCTACGATAAAGCATTGACGTGTCACGAATTCTTTATTGCCAAAAATGCATAATTCAATTTTGTTAATTCGGCTGAAGTGGCCGTTGTTCAACATGGGAACGTGCAAAATACTCAGAATTTTTTGCTCTTTCGTTTGGTATATGACACGCTGGCTCTAGCAGAAAATTTTTCATTTCAGGTAATCTTTTGGTCTTATCAGAGTGAAAGCTACTTTTGTACTTTGGGCATTGTGCAATCAACACAAGATTACAGTTTGACATGAACTGAAGTGTAGATTATTCAGAATTTTTTGCTCTTTCACGTGGTATATGCTACGATAAGCTACGATAAAGCATTGACGTGTCACGAATTCTTTATTGCCAAAAATGCATAATTCAATTTTGTTAATTCGGCTCAAGTGGCCGTTGTTCAACAAGGGAACGTGCAAAATACTCAGAATTTTTTGCTCTTTCGTTTGGTATATGACACGCTGGGTCTAGCAGAAAATTTTTCATGCCAGGTAATCGTTTGGTCTTATCAGAGTGAAAGCTACTTTTGTACTTTGGGCATTGTGCAATCAACACAAGATTACAGTTTGACATGAACTGAAGTGTAGATTATTCAGAATTTTTTGCTCTTTCACGTGGAATATGCTATGATAAGCTACGATAAAGCATTGACGTGTCACGAATTCTTTATTGCCAAAAATACATAATTCCATTTTGTTAATTCGGCTGAAGTGGCCGTTGTTCAACATGGGAACGTGCAAAATACTCAGAATTTTTTGCTCTTTCGTTTGGTATATGACACGCTGGGTCTAGCAGAAAATTTTTCATGCCAGGTAATCGTTTGGTCTTATCAGAGTGAAAGCTACTTTTGTACTTTGGGCATTGTGCAATCAACACAAGATTACAGTTTGACATGAACTGAAGTGTAGATTATTCAGAATTTTTTGCTCTTTCACGTGGAATATGCTATGATAAGCTACGATAAAGCATTGACGTGTCACGAATTCTTTATTGCCAAAAATGCATAATTCAATTTTGTTAATTCGGCTGAAGTGGCCGTTGTTCAACATGGGAACGTGCAAAATACTCAGAATTTTTTGCTCTTTCGTTTGGTATATGACACGCTGGCTCTAGCAGAAAATTTTTCATTTCAGGTAATCTTTTGGTCTTATCAGAGTGAAAGCTACTTTTGTACTTTGGGCATTGTGCAATCAACACAAGATTACAGTTTGACATGAACTGAAGTGTAGATTATTCAGAATTTTTTGCTCTTTCACGTGGTATATGCTACGATAAGCTACGATAAAGCATTGACGTGTCACGAATTCTTTATTGCCAAAAATGCATAATTCAATTTTGTTAATTCAGCTGAAGTGGCCGTTGTTCAACAAGGGAACGTGCAAAATACTCAGAATTTTTTGCTCTTTCGTTTGGTATATGACACGCTGGGTCTAGCAGAAAATTTTTCATTTCAGGTAATCTTTTGGTCTTATCAGAGTGAAAGCTACTTTTGTACTTTGGGCATTGTGCAATCAACACAAGATTACAGTTTGACATGAACTGAAGTGTAGATCATTCAGAATTTTTTCTCTTTCACGTGGTATATGCTACGATAAGCTACGATAAAGCATTGACGTGTCACGAATTCTTTATTGCCAAAAATGCATAATTCAATTTTGTTAATTCGGCTCAAGTGGCCGTTGTTCAACAAGGGAACGTGCAAAATACTCAGAATTTTTTGCTCTTTCGTTTGGTATATGACACGCTGGGTCTAGCAGAAAATTTGTCATTTCAGGTAATCTTTTGGTCTTATCAGAGTGAAAGCTACTTTTGTACTTTGGGCATTGTGCAATCAACACAAGATTACAGTTTGACATGAACTGAAGTGTAGATTATTCAGAATTTTTTGCTCTTTCACGTGGAATATGCTACGATAAGCTACGATAAAGCATTGACGTGTCACGAATTCTTTATTGCCAAAAATGCATAATTCAATTTTGTTAATTCGGCTCAAGTGGCCGTTGTTCAACATGGGAACGTGCAAAATACTCAGAATTTTTTGCTCTTTCGTTTGGTATATGACACGCTGGGTCTAGCAGAAAATTTTTCATTTCAGGTAATCGTTTGGTCTTATCAGAGTGAAAGCTACTTTTATACTTTGGGCATTGTGCAATCAACACAAGATTACAGTTTGACATGAACTGAAGTGTAGATTATTCAGAATTTTTTGCTCTTTCACGTGGAATATGCTATGATAAGCTACGATAAAGCATTGACGTGTCACGAATTCTTTATTGCCAAAAATGCATAATTCAATTTTGTTAATTCGGCTGAAGTGGCCGTTGTTCAACATGGGAACGTGCAAAATACTCAGAATTTTTTGCTCTTTCGTTTGGTATATGACACGCTGGCTCTAGCAGAAAATTTTTCATTTCAGGTAATCTTTTGGTCTTATCAGAGTGAAAGCTACTTTTGTACTTTGGGCATTGTGCAATCAACACAAGATTACAGTTTGACATGAACTGAAGTGTAGATTATTCAGAATTTTTTGCTCTTTCACGTGGTATATGCTACGATAAGCTACGATAAAGCATTGACGTGTCACGAATTCTTTATTGCCAAAAATGCATAATTCAATTTTGTTAATTCAGCTGAAGTGGCCGTTGTTCAACAAGGGAACGTGCAAAATACTCAGAATTTTTTGCTCTTTCGTTTGGTATATGACACGCTGGGTCTAGCAGAAAATTTTTCATTTCAGGTAATCTTTTGGTCTTATCAGAGTGAAAGCTACTTTTGTACTTTGGGCATTGTGCAATCAACACAAGATTACAGTTTGACATGAACTGAAGTGTAGATTATTCAGAATTTTTTCTCTTTCACGTGGTATATGCTACGATAAGCTACGATAAAGCATTGACGTGTCACGAATTCTTTATTGCCAAAAATGCATAATTCAATTTTGTTAATTCGGCTCAAGTGGCCGTTGTTCAACAAGGGAACGTGCAAAATACTCAGAATTTTTTGCTCTTTCGTTTGGTATATGACACGCTGGGTCTAGCAGAAAATTTGTCATTTCAGGTAATCTTTTGGTCTTATCAGAGTGAAAGCTACTTTTGTACTTTGGGCATTGTGCAATCAACACAAGATTACAGTTTGACATGAACTGAAGTGTAGATTATTCAGAATTTTTTGCTCTTTCACGTGGAATATGCTACGATAAGCTACGATAAAGCATTGACGTGTCACGAATTCTTTATTGCCAAAAATGCATAATTCAATTTTGTTAATTCGGCTCAAGTGGCCGTTGTTCAACATGGGAACGTGCAAAATACTCAGAATTTTTTGCTCTTTCGTTTGGTATATGACACGCTGGGTCTAGCAGAAAATTTTTCATTTCAGGTAATCGTTTGGTCTTATCAGAGTGAAAGCTACTTTTATACTTTGGGCATTGTGCAATCAACACAAGATTACAGTTTGACATGAACTGAAGTGTAGATTATTCAGAATTTTTTGCTCTTTCACGTGGAATATGCTACGATAAGCTACGATAAAGCATTGACGTGTCACGAATTCTTTATTGCCAAAAATGCATAATTCAATTTTGTTAATTCGGCTCAAGTGGCCGTTGTTCAACATGGGAACGTGCAAAATACTCAGAATTTTTTGCTCTTTCGTTTGGTATATGACACGCTGGGTCTAGCAGAAAATTTTTCATTTCAGGTAATCGTTTGGTCTTATCAGAGTGAAAGCTACTTTTATACTTTGGGCATTGTGCAATCAACACAAGATTACAGTTTGACATGAACTGAAGTGTAGATTATTCAGAATTTTTTGCTCTTTCACGTGGAATATGCTATGATAAGCTACGATAAAGCATTGACGTGTCACGAATTCTTTATTGCCAAAAATGCATAATTCAATTTTGTTAATTCGGCTGAAGTGGCCGTTGTTCAACATGGGAACGTGCAAAATACTCAGAATTTTTTGCTCTTTCGTTTGGTATATGACACGCTGGCTCTAGCAGAAAATTTTTCATTTCAGGTAATCTTTTGGTCTTATCAGAGTGAAAGCTACTTTTGTACTTTGGGCATTGTGCAATCAACACAAGATTACAGTTTGACATGAACTGAAGTGTAGATTATTCAGAATTTTTTGCTCTTTCACGTGGTATATGCTACGATAAGCTACGATAAAGCATTGACGTGTCACGAATTCTTTATTGCCAAAAATGCATAATTCAATTTTGTTAATTCAGCTGAAGTGGCCGTTGTTCAACAAGGGAACGTGCAAAATACTCAGAATTTTTTGCTCTTTCGTTTGGTATATGACACGCTGGGTCTAGCAGAAAATTTTTCATTTCAGGTAATCTTTTGGTCTTATCAGAGTGAAAGCTACTTTTGTACTTTGGGCATTGTGCAATCAACACAAGATTACAGTTTGACATGAACTGAAGTGTAGATTATTCAGAATTTTTTCTCTTTCACGTGGTATATGCTACGATAAGCTACGATAAAGCATTGACGTGTCACGAATTCTTTATTGCCAAAAATGCATAATTCAATTTTGTTAATTCGGCTCAAGTGGCCGTTGTTCAACAAGGGAACGTGCAAAATACTCAGAATTTTTTGCTCTTTCGTTTGGTATATGACACGCTGGGTCTAGCAGAAAATTTGTCATTTCAGGTAATCTTTTGGTCTTATCAGAGTGAAAGCTACTTTTGTACTTTGGGCATTGTGCAATCAACACAAGATTACAGTTTGACATGAACTGAAGTGTAGATTATTCAGAATTTTTTGCTCTTTCACGTGGAATATGCTACGATAAGCTACGATAAAGCATTGACGTGTCACGAATTCTTTATTGCCAAAAATGCATAATTCAATTTTGTTAATTCGGCTCAAGTGGCCGTTGTTCAACATGGGAACGTGCAAAATACTCAGAATTTTTTGCTCTTTCGTTTGGTATATGACACGCTGGGTCTAGCAGAAAATTTTTCATTTCAGGTAATCGTTTGGTCTTATCAGAGTGAAAGCTACTTTTATACTTTGGGCATTGTGCAATCAACACAAGATTACAGTTTGACATGAACTGAAGTGTAGATTATTCAGAATTTTTTGCTCTTTCACGTGGAATATGCTATGATAAGCTACGATAAAGCATTGACGTGTCACGAATTCTTTATTGCCAAAAATGCATAATTCAATTTTGTTAATTCGGCTGAAGTGGCCGTTGTTCAACATGGGAACGTGCAAAATACTCAGAATTTTTTGCTCTTTCGTTTGGTATATGACACGCTGGCTCTAGCAGAAAATTTTTCATTTCAGGTAATCTTTTGGTCTTATCAGAGTGAAAGCTACTTTTGTACTTTGGGCATTGTGCAATCAACACAAGATTACAGTTTGACATGAACTGAAGTGTAGATTATTCAGAATTTTTTGCTCTTTCACGTGGAATATGCTATGATAAGCTACGATAAAGCATTGACGTGTCACGAATTCTTTATTGCCAAAAATGCATAATTCAATTTTGTTAATTCGGCTGAAGTGGCCGTTGTTCAACATGGGAACGTGCAAAATACTCAGAATTTTTTGCTCTTTCGTTTGGTATATGACACGCTGGCTCTAGCAGAAAATTTTTCATTTCAGGTAATCTTTTGGTCTTATCAGAGTGAAAGCTACTTTTGTACTTTGGGCATTGTGCAATCAACACAAGATTACAGTTTGACATGAACTGAAGTGTAGATTATTCAGAATTTTTTGCTCTTTCACGTGGTATATGCTACGATAAGCTACGATAAAGCATTGACGTGTCACGAATTCTTTATTGCCAAAAATGCATAATTCAATTTTGTTAATTCAGCTGAAGTGGCCGTTGTTCAACAAGGGAACGTGCAAAATACTCAGAATTTTTTGCTCTTTCGTTTGGTATATGACACGCTGGGTCTAGCAGAAAATTTTTCATTTCAGGTAATCTTTTGGTCTTATCAGAGTGAAAGCTACTTTTGTACTTTGGGCATTGTGCAATCAACACAAGATTACAGTTTGACATGAACTGAAGTGTAGATTATTCAGAATTTTTTCTCTTTCACGTGGTATATGCTACGATAAGCTACGATAAAGCATTGACGTGTCACGAATTCTTTATTGCCAAAAATGCATAATTCAATTTTGTTAATTCGGCTCAAGTGGCCGTTGTTCAACAAGGGAACGTGCAAAATACTCAGAATTTTTTGCTCTTTCGTTTGGTATATGACACGCTGGGTCTAGCAGAAAATTTTTCATTTCAGGTAATCTTTTGGTCTTATCAGAGTGAAAGCTACTTTTGTACTTTGGGCATTGTGCAATCAACACAAGATTACAGTTTGACATGAACTGAAGTGTAGATTATTCAGAATTTTTTCTCTTTCACGTGGTATATGCTACGATAAGCTACGATAAAGCATTGACGTGTCACGAATTCTTTATTGCCAAAAATGCATAATTCAATTTTGTTAATTCGGCTCAAGTGGCCGTTGTTCAACAAGGGAACGTGCAAAATACTCAGAATTTTTTGCTCTTTCGTTTGGTATATGACACGCTGGGTCTAGCAGAAAATTTTTCATTTCAGGTAATCTTTTGGTCTTATCAGAGTGAAAGCTACTTTTGTACTTTGGGCATTGTGCAATCAACACAAGATTACAGTTTGACATGAACTGAAGTGTAGATTATTCAGAATTTTTTGCTCTTTCACGTGGAATATGCTACGATAAGCTACGATAAAGCATTGACGTGTCACGAATTCTTTATTGCCAAAAATGCATATTCAATTTTGTTAATTCGGCTCAAGTGGCCGTTGTTCAACATGGGAACGTGCAAAATACTCAGAATTTTTTGCTCTTTCGTTTGGTATATGACACGCTGGGTCTAGCAGAAAATTTTTCATTTCAGGTAATCGTTTGGTCTTATCAGAGTGAAAGCTACTTTTATACTTTGGGGCATTGTGCAATCAACACAAGATTACAGTTTGACATGAACTGAAGTGTAGATTATTCAGAATTTTTTGCTCTTTCACGTGGAATATGCTATGATAAGCTACGATAAAGCATTGACGTGTCACGAATTCTTTATTGCCAAAAATACATAATTCCGTTTTGTTAATTCGGCTGAAGTGGCCGTTGTTCAACATGGGAACGTGCAAAATACTCAGAATTTTTTGCTCTTTCGATTGGTATATGACACGCTGGGTCTAGCAGAAAATTTTTCATTTCAGGTAATCTTTTGGTCTTATCAGAGTGAAAGCTACTTTTGTACTTTGGGCATTGTGCAATCAACACAAGATTACAGTTTGACATGAACTGAAGTGTAGATTATTCAGAATTTTTTGCTCTTTCACGTGGAATATGCTGCGATAAGCTACGATAAAGCATTGACGTGTCACGAATTCTTTATTGCCAAAAATGCATAATTCAATTTTGTTAATTCGGCTGAAGTGGCCGTTGTTCAACATGGGAACGTGCAAAATACTCAAGAATTTTTTGCTCTTTCGTTTGGTATATGACACGCTGGGTCCAGCAGAAAATTTTTCATTTCAGGTAATCTTTTGGTCTTATCAGAGTGAAAGCTACTTTTGTACTTTGGGCATTGTGCAATCAACACATGATTACAGTTTGACATGAACTGAAGTGTAGATTATTCAGAATTTTTTGCTCTTTCACGTGGAATATGCTACGATAAGCTACGATAAAGCATTGACGTGTCACGAATTCTTTATTGCCAAAAATGCATAATTCAATTTTGTTAATTCGGCTCAAGTGGCCGTTGTTCAACATGGGAACGTGCAAAATACTTAGAATTTTTTGCTCTTTCGTTTGGTATATGACACGCTGGGTCTAGCAGAAAATTTTTCATTTCAGGTAATCTTTTGGTCTTATCAGAGTGAAAGCTACTTTTGTACTTTGGGCATTGTGCAATCAACACAAGATTACAGTTTGACATGAACTGAAGTGTAGATTATTCAGAATTTTTTCTCTTTCACGTGGTATATGCTACGATAAGCTACGATAAAGCATTGACGTGACACGAATTCTTTATTGCCAAAAATGCATAATTCAATTTTGTTAATTCGGCTCAAGTGGCCGTTGTTCAACAAGGGAACGTGCAAAATACTCAGAATTTTTTGCTCTTTCGTTTGGTATATGACACGCTGGGTCTAGCAGAAAATTTTTCATTTCAGGTAATCGTTTGGTCTTATCAGAGTGAAAGCTACTTTTGTACTTTGGGCATTGTGCAATCAACACAAGATTACAGTTTGACATGAACTGAAGTGTAGATTATTCAGAATTTTTTGCTCTTTCACGTGGAATATGCTACGATAAGCTACGATAAAGCATTGACGTGTCACGAATTCTTTATTGCCAAAAATGCATAATTCAATTTTGTTAATTCGGCTCAAGTGGCCGTTGTTCAACATGGAACGTGCAAAATACTCAGAATTTTTTGTCTTTCGTTTGGTATATGACACGCTGGGTCTAGCAGAAAATTTTTCATTTCAGGTAATCTTTTGGTCTTATCAGAGTGAAAGCTACTTTTGTACTTTGGGCATTGTGCAATCAACACAAGATTACAGTTTGACATGAACTGAAGTGTAGATTATTCAGAATTTTTTCTCTTTCACGTGGTATATGCTACGATAAGCTACGATAAAGCATTGACGTGTCACGAATTCTTTATTGCCAAAAATGCATAATTCAATTTTGTTAATTCGGCTCAAGTGGCCGTTGTTCAACAAGGGAACGTGCAAAATACTCAGAATTTTTTGCTCTTTCGTTTGGTATATGACACGCTGGGTCTAGCAGAAAATTTTTCATTTCAGGTAATCGTTGGTCTTATCAGAGTGAAAGCTACTTTTGTACTTTGGGCATTGTGCAATCAACACAAGATTACAGTTTGACATGAACTGAAGTGTAGATTATTCAGAATTTTTTGCTCTTTCACGTGGAATATGCTACGATAAGCTACGATAAAGCATTGACGTGTCACGAATTCTTTATTGCCAAAAATGCATAATTCAATTTTGTTAATTCGGCTGAAGTGGCC